>VZTL01092884.1:0-33223 GCA_013400535.1 Scopus umbretta
AGGAACTCTTAACTGAGAAAAGGATCAAGATGCAACACTGCCATACCCTCTGGCAGAGCAAGGAGTAGGGGACACATGCAGAGGACACAGTCTTCCAAGTGATCCATGTCTTGTGCCACCAGAAGTCCATTTGTGAGGGTTCGGGGACGAGAGGTTGATGTGAGCACCTGCAGCAGCAAACTGGACATGAAGCAGGCCAGATTTGTAATGGGAAACTTTGAAGAAGCTGGAAATACACTGAAGCGTGAAAGGATTCTGAAAAGACCGTGCTACTGGAGCCTTCTTTTCAAGGAAATAGAAGATGATTTCTGCTCAGAAGAATTTCTAGTTTTACAGGACAGAGGATTGAAAGCGTGTAAGGATGGGGAAGAGTGTCTGTCTGAAGGAGAGAGCTTCTGGGATATCAAGGGTGGGAAGATTTCTTGCATTTGCTGTGTAAAGACAGGATAGACCTCTTGTCATTTTGTCCTGGTTAGAAGATGCCTGTGTTCAAAAGGAAGGGATGTGTTCAAGTCATGATTGAGGTTAGCTAATGACAAATCTTACCAAGTGCCAGCGCTGCTGTAAGAACAGGTTCGGCTTCTGAGAGATACACAAAATTAAAGGAGATTGTGTCTCCCAGAAGCAGATAACCCAGCAAGCAGCGTGTAAACAAACACTGTGAGATGATAAAGTACTCGGAAATAATTCTGCAGCTTGAGACTGGCAGAAATGAAGCTCCGAGGGGAGTTATTTAAAGTACTAGCCAGGTCCATTTGGCCTGCAAGCAGAGATGTACATAAAGAATATTACTGGACATCACCAAATGCAGCAAATGCAAAGAAAGGCAGAGCAGCTGGCAGAGGGCTTTATGGGCAGTGCAGAGTTCTGGTACCATGGTCGTGGTCTGTCAGCTTGCCAGCAGGGCCTGGAGGAGGTAGTGGCTTGAGGGATACCTGTACGTGAGAAGACACAGAGAACTTCTGGCCTTTAAGACCTTGGCTCAGTAATTGATGCCGAGGAAGTTTGGTGTGGTGGATAGGAGAAATGTTTGGTGCCTGTTGTCCTGGGGCTGTTGGGCAGTGGTTGCTTTGGTGGGCTCTCAACGGGGCTGAGTTTCCATGTGGTCACAGGGATGTGATAAGGAATGAGGGGCATTTGCATCACTGGAAATGTCACTGCTGCAAGTCTGCTTCTTCAAAACCTGGCTATGAAATCCCAGTGGCCAGAGAAAGTCACACAAATACTGCAGAAAGGTCCCTTGGAGTGATACTGGAAGCATGAGAGGTGAGAGGAGGGGGCAGCAGCACTTCACTGGCCATCTCCGTGTCCAGGAGCCCCAGCCTGGTTCTCCCCAGCTGGGGAGCAGGTGCTGTGAGCACCGGAGTGCCTCCGGCCGGGCTGTGAGCTACTGCTCTTACTGCTGCCAGGACTGTGGGGTCTGTACTTGCCCCCAAGTTCTTCACAGCATGGTCTTCAGAAGCAACAGGACACGAAGGGGAAAGGTATGCAGCCAGCCTTTCGGGGCCTGATGTTCTGCTGAAAACAAGGAATGGGTTGTTACTGTCGCAGGCTTTGGGTTGAATCTGGAGGAATGCCAAGTGGTTGCAATTTATCTTTAGTTCATCTAAGGACTTGCACTCTCTCAGTTGTGGAACTTGGTGGTTTAAAGCGTCGCATGCATGGGGCCCATTATCTAGTGTTTTCTGGTGTGGAAGAAGAGAAGTAATTGGAATTTGCTTCTATGATTATTTCTGTGACATACAGAGTTGCCCTGTTTTTCCGCTAGCCTTAGGGGCTGTTGCTTCATGCTTGGGTAAAGCTGTTTATTTAAAAAAAAAAAAAAAAATCCACTAGCATCTTTCCTAACTCCCCCTCTCCCCCCAGATCACAGTCTGCGGTGTGCTGGTCAAGACATAATCCTGTTCCTTTCCCTGTAGGTGACGACTTCATCAGGAAGTAAGTGCTTCTCGTGTCGTTCTGCAGCAGAGCGAGATAAATGGATGGAAAACCTGCGGCGTGCCGTGCACCCAAATAAGGTAGTGGCTTTGAGGAATTGCCTCTGTTATAGTTCAGTTCCTCGTTATTACATTTTATAGCCCAGTGCATAGTAGCAGCAGGGGACGTATTGTCATTTTAGTGAGTAAGTGTAACTGTGGGTCAGCCTTTTTCCATATTGCTTTCTTCCACAATTAGATTTACAGGCAAGTGCCAATTATTTCTTCCCCTCTTTTCTCAGCCCATGCTGCTTCAGCTGTTGCTAAGAATTGATCAGACCTGAATCTTCAGTCTTGCTCTGTTACTGATGATACTTGCCACTTATGTAGGACTTGCCACCTCCCAAAAGCTCTGGGACAGATGTCAGGTAGCTGCCAGCAAAGTTACAAGACTGAATAGTCTAAGGAGTTCACATATCACACTTCTTGACTCTGGCAGTACTTGCTGTGTCCACTTTAGCGGTGGAGAAGCTCAGACACCCGTCGCAGCGAGTTCTCCAAGGCGACAGTGGAACGTAGCTTTCCCTTCTCCAGGCAGCTGAGGTGGCAAAGCCGTGCCCTCTGGGATCTACGGAAACAAATCCTTCTCTTCACTAGAACATAGGGACATCCAATATGCGGTTTTATGGGCCACTAAGACTAAGCACATCCTAAAATAAAACCCACAGCTGCTTCTCCCTCTCTGCACTGGAGTTAGCTAAAATAAAATCTACAGCTGCTTCTCCCTCTCTGCACTGGAGTTAGCTAACAAAGATTGATCAGGATTAATCAACTGCAGGATTTCACAACTGATGAGCTCAATCAACAAGTCTTTTTCTGCTGATCAGAGAAGACACAAATGATGGGATCCTGTGAATTCATTCCGGGCATCAGAGCCACATAACTGTGCATACAAGTTAGGTCCAGGCCTGGCGGGTTGCTGAAGGAGCCCTCTGTGTCGGAGTTTATTGTTCCCAGCTCAGTGCCAAATGTCAGTATAAAAGATTTCCTTCAATATCGGAACGGGAGCAGCAGAGGGGAGAGGTGGACATCTGCCTCTAGTAGCGTGTTCCTGCATGTGGAGTTCAGTGACTCCGGTGCTTCCTGAGTGCAGCAGCCTGGTAGTAATGATCTGAAAGAGCTGTGCAAGGTTTGTGTAGTCACACGTAACCATGAGAAAAGTCCCGGGAATGTGAGTTGGGGCTGGGCACGTCACTACGGCTTTGAGATGCAGTGTTCAGTGGAAATTCATTTGGAAGTGTGCCCTCATCTCAAAACATGCCATTAACTGATGGCTAACTTTCGGTCTTTGTTTTGAGTCCATAGACAATAAACCCTCAGTATCTGACTTGATGTTCCTGTGAGGAATTCAGTGTTCTTGTGTAGTTCCTGCGTGTACTTCCTGAACCTACAGTAACCCATTGTGGCCTTCCAGCAGAAACGTTCCTGCTCAGCGCTCCTAGGCTGAGCGGAGTAAGCCGTGGTTGCTGTTTCAGTGAGGGGTTTCCAAACAAAACAGGTTACTGCAGAATCCCTAGCAGTGGCTCAGCTGCGAGCGCTTTATCTTTCAAGTCACTCCTGCAACAAATGCCCCTGGATGTTCTTCCAGGATGAGATCAGCATCACTGGGGAGCTCTTAAAGATCCGCAGTATCCTTTGCTCCGTTATTGTTTAAAAGATAGCCAAGCCAAATTTCTATTTCGGAATTGTAATGATTCTCCTGTGGAACTCACTCTGTCTCCCATAATTCCTCTCGATGTTTGAGTTGGGTGCTCTGGACTTCTGCCCTAAAATATCGTGAGGTTTTGTAAATGCTGCTTTTCCTCCCAGAGGTGGTTGCGTTCCAGCCACGGATGAGGTGATCCCTGGGTGTGCGTTCAGGTCCCTTTACTGTTGTTCTGCTACAGTAAAGAAAATGTACTCCAGTGCTGCTGTAAAGCAGCTGTACTAAAAAAGGAGATGGTTGTGAGATACCTGTAACATAGGTTCTGTTTTGCGAAAGCCATTAATGATGGGTGAGGTTCTTTCGGTTTCTTCTGAGGCCCTCTTGACAGTGAATGGGAAATGGTACGTTTATGATTTGGAGGGGTTTTATCTTCCTTGTTCCTTATATTAATTGGCACCAGCAGACATGGAGAGCACGGTGATATTTGGAAAATTAACATAAGTAGTGTTATTATGCAAATTCCTGAGCGCCAGTATTTCCTTAAAATAAAATGTAATTAAGCCTCTGCTCATTTAGCACATCCGAAATAATTAACTCCCATCTCTAGTTTTGTTGTGCTTGGCTTTGTGGGTTTATTATTGACCTTTTTTTCTTTGCATCTTTTTTTCAGGACAACAGCAGAAGGGTAGAGAATATGTTAAAGTTATGGATTATTGAAGCCAAGGACCTGCCAGCTAAGAAAAAGTACTTGTGTGAATTATGCCTGGATGACGTTCTTTATGCACGAACTACCTGTAAATTGAAAACTGATAATGTGTTTTGGGGGGAGCACTTTGAATTTAATAACCTCCCATCGCTCAAAAACATTACGGTGCACTTATACAAAGAGACTGACAAGAAGAAAAAGAAGGACAAGACCAATTTCATTGGACAAGTGAACATCCCCGTCAGCTCTGTCACGGGCCGGCAGTTTGTAGAGAAATGGTACCCAGTGGTCAGCCCCAACCCCGGTAAGGGCAAGTCCCCGGGGCCCATGATCCGCATCAAGTCGCGCTACCAGAGCATGAGCATTCTTCCCATGGAGATGTACAAAGAGTTTGCCGAGTACATCACTAACAATTACATGGTGCTGTGCTCGGTGCTGGAGCCCTCGCTGAGCGTGAAGAACAAAGAGGAGATGGCGTCTGCACTGGTGCACATCCTGCAGAGTACAGGCAAGGCCAAGGTAAGACCCTTCCTCATCCGTATCCTCCCACCGGAGACCATCAGGATCAGACTCCTGTGTTGGGTTTTGGAAATCACCACGTTGGTTGGGTTTCAGGCCTAGACGTCATTTATACACTCTAATTTTGCTTTTAATTACAAACAAGTTGGTAGCATGTGCAGCGTGAATTGCTTAATTAGCAAAGAGGTTGCTGGGACCACAAGATACCAAGCCATTTTCCTCTCCTTCTGGAGGCTGAGGGGCCAGGCTTTTACTGTATAAACAGGCACAAATGTGAAAGTAAGCAAGAATATAGTTTTCAGGGATGAAATGTAAGCAATGCTGGCTTCAGCTAAGCAGCCTGTGCGTGCTGGATATTCCTGTGGGAACCCAGCAGGTTCCCCGCTCCGCTCCCTCCCCGTCACCGTGCTGCTGCGCTGAGCACCCAGCACGGCGGGAGCCGAACGGGAGCGAACAGCGTCTTGAGAATTTCAGAGCAAAGTCCGCCTGCGGGCACGTGTGTCTCTGAATCAGCTCTCAGTCTTTGGGGTCTGTCCTGATGCTTTTGGAAGGGAGCTGCCAGGGGGGGCAGCAGTGCGGGAAAACCCCGGGGTCCTGGGGTGCTCCCAGGGCAGCGCTCCGTGTGGGGGGTTGATGCTGGCCAGCTCCCGAGTGGTGGAAGTTCAGATTTTGTGGACCACTTTGTCTGAACATGCTTCATGGTTGGGAATCCCCTGCCAGGTCTGGGGAAGAAGCAGGCCAGGAGGAGGCGGGGCGCGGGATTTATTCCTGGTTGTGATCTGTGGGGGCAACAGGCAGGGTGAGCGAGCTGGAAGCCCCCTTACTGGAGAGCACAGGCAAGCACGGAGGTCCCCGGCACTCGGGACACAGAGTCGCATGACCCGTCTGCCACAGAGCATCCTTCGTCCCCAGCTGGCATGGCACAGCCATGCTGGGCAGTGCTAGCGTCAGGAGTGCAGGAGTTAAAGCAGCAGCATTTTTTTCCTTTGAGGTCTCCCTGAACTCTGTAGGGGGTAGCTGGGGAAGAGCAAGATTTCCAGAGCTTTTCCAACACTGAGGAGACTTGAGCTCCTCAAGTGCAACACCTCGCAAGGCTCTGCTTCCTCCGCAGCTGCCTGGGTCCGTGGCAGGGCTCGTGGATTAGTTTTATTTGCCATCTGTTGCACAGAGAAGTGGCTTGGCCTCCTGAGCTAGTTCAAGGCAGGCGAGGCTCACTGAGAGGATTGCAAGGCCGTGGGCCTGCTGTTGCAGAGGCAGAGAAAATAGCTCAGTTAAAGCCTTCCTGATCCCGGGCAGCAGCGTCAGACCCCAGGAGCGCAGGGAAGGATGACAGTCCCAGTCCCCTTGGCTGCGTTACCCTCAATGGGGACAGACGGGGCTTGCGATGCACGGCACGTGAAACAGCGCTCTGCGATTACACAAGGAGAGAGTAGGTGTCCCTCTCGTCGCTCCTTGTGCCGGGGCTTTGGTGCCGTCGGCGTGTGGTTTCTGGGCACAGCCCTGCCTTCTGCTGGTACCGCTCCTCCCCACGCACCCGGGGCTGTGCTGACCTTCGCTGTGGTCTGATGGAGCTAGTGCCAGGGCTCCTGTTGGAATGACATTGCCATGAAAGACCCTGTCCGTGGCTTACGCAGACAGTTCTGGAGCCAAAAGGCTTCAGGTGTCACCTTGATCTCAGTCACCGCGGATCATGTGCGGGCATGGCTGAGAGCTGTTGTCACTGCTCCTGCTGTTTCCCTCTTCTCCTCAGTACTGGAGAGGCTCCGGAGAGAGCAAGTGTGTTTCTAGACATGTGTCTGCATCAGTGCTCGAGATCCCAGAGGCTCTACATGGGGGACACAGCAAACAGTAAACAGGCTTGATGAATTTCCCCCTAAAATCTAGCTTCTGCTTTCCCTGCCTGTCATCTGCCATCAGCATTAGCACAGGGTTTAGGGAGCTGTCAGAGCAACAGGAGTTATTGGAGCATGGGGACCGGGCGGTGCATCCTTTGCAGAGGAGTCGGACAAGCAGAGAAAGGCAAAAGCAGCAGTGAGGTAAAAAAACAAGGAATGGGAGAGGAAAACACCCACTCACCCTGGCTTGTGTGACGTGGGTGCACCCTGCCACCGCTCAGGAAAGCTCCCCCGTGGCTAAGCACCGCAACCTAGTGAGGGGACACGCCACAGGAGACCGGCAGGCTGGCGGGGAGGCTGTGCTGCTGTTGTGGTCCCTGCCCGCTGCCGGGCAGCCCCTCCCAGCCCGCTCCAGGGAGAAGGACCAGACAGAATGAGTCCAAACGCCTAAAAAAACCTGGTTGCCATGCTGCCTGCTCGCCCTCTTCCCTCAGCATCACCTGGCTGGCCCCTCCGCAGGGCTCTGAGCACGTCCCTGGAGTTTCAGTAACACGTTGTCTCTTACTTTTTCCACCCAGCTTCTTTCGTTCGTAGGTAACGTAGCTCTGTATGTGTTTGTTGGGGAAGGCGTGCACCTGCAGGCAGGTCTGGCTCTGAACTCCATCTGGTTTTGGTGCTGAGGACACAGCTCCTTCAGCCCAGACTCACCCAGCACTGAACACTCTGAGCAGGCAGGTGAAACACCCGCGGCCTGAAGGAGGGCACGGTGGGGTTTGACATGGGCTTCAGAGCCCGGGAAGAGGAGAACAGATCCCCGTGGGCCAGGAGCCCAGCGGGTAGGGATGGTGCCTGGGGAGCCGGCGTGCTGCTGGATGAGGCTTGAGGCCGTAGAAAGTGGGGCCGGGTCCCAGCCGCTGCTGGGTGAGGACCTCAGCCCAGCGATGAGCACCCTGGCACTGGGGCAGTGTCCCCCTCCTCCAGCCTCTTCTGTCCTGCAACGCTCCGAAGCTTGCCCGGGCTGGAGGTGCGTTCCCCATCCTTGTGCCTCGCCAAGAGCCTTTCCAATGACCTCTTCAGAGCTCTCCCCTGCCCTCAAGAGTGCAGACGTGGCAATCGGCAACCACTAATTTATTTTGCTGATAAAGGTTTTTTTTGTGGATCTTGGCTGCTGTAGCTGACGCCTAAGCAGCAATTACAGCTGGAGTGAGAAACAAGTGTCCGGTAGATTATCTATGAAGACTTGTTAGCAGCTAATTGCTCTTGCGGTGTGCTGTTTTCCTGTAGCGATTCGCTGTAAGTACGGTGTAATCCCTTAATGAGGCACGGCCGATTGGGTCCGTGTGCCCACCCAGAGCCACGCTGCAGGAGTTTCCCGTGCAGGAGAGGTGTGATGCGGCGCTGCGCAGATGACACCGTGTGTGCCGGGCCACCGGCCACCAGCGTCCCCCTGCAGCCCCGCAGACGGCGGAAAGGAGATCCTTCCCTGCAGACACCCCACTTCGCTCCTTTGCGGTAATGAGCTGTCCCCCAGCAGCCAGGTGTCATGATCTGAAGCTGCTCAAACCCAGAGGCACTGCCTGAGTCCCTCCTGCTGGAGAGGCACAGCACGTAAAGCTGCAGGCAGAAGCGGGCCAAGGGCTGTGGCTGAATTTTCTCCCTAAACATGTGCTTCTTCCTGGGCTTCCTAGCCATATCACAATAGATGAAAAGGTGGAGAATGAAAGCAGAGAGTCCTCTCTGGAGTCAAAGTCCATGCTTCCTTTGATCTCTGTTTGGGAAAGGGAAAAGCTTCATCCCTGCAGTGCTGCATAAGGGTTTGGTGTGCATCAGGGCACGCCTGGAAAACCCTGACCAGCTGCCAAGGCGAAGCGGTGGAGAGGAGGGGGGGGAAAAAAGCATTTTGATAAAGTTAAGAGTGCAAACAGTCCGGCTGAGGGAGCAGCCCCAGCCCACTGGAAAGTCTGACAAACATCCAGAACTAAATCAGCTCTCTCGGTGCAAGCGGTCGTTCGCTGTCTCTATTTATGGCAAGCAGGGACTGGAAGAGGCATCGCTGTGCTGTAAGAGGGACATGGTTTTGCGGCTAAACACAGAGAGACCGGCGCTCGGCATCTGTCCTTGACTTGTTATGTGCTTCATCTTCCCCGTGAGAGCACTGATAAAATGTTACCTGTAAGGGTGTGGAGAGATGCCTAACTATTTTCATGTGTTTTGCAACCCATAGACAAAAGACACAAAGTCATAATTAAAAGTATTTCTGTTGCCGTGCTTGGTGTTGCTGGGAGTGCTCACCCCTGCCTTCAGCATGGCTTGATGTGGCCCGTGTGATGTGGTTATGGATAGGCAGGCTGGATGCTTCCTTAGATTGTGACTTTTGATGTTTCCAGAATATTTCCCATGTTTAGATTTGTTTCAGGGCTCTCTCACAGCTTTTGGAGCTCAGTTCATGACCATAAATATATAAAAAAACCTCTCTTGTCCAAATGGTTGGTAGATCAAACCCAGCATTAGACAAAGCTCTAACTAACCAGCTGCTCACTTGAAATAAATATTTATCGTGTTGTGAATGGAGTGAAGAATAAACATGTGTCCTTGTTTGTTTATGCTGCAAGGATTCGCTTCGGCAAAGCAGATGTATTTACTCCCCCCCGTGCGAGCCTGCTGGAAACTCCCCACATCCCCTTCCTCGGCGGTGCGGGGTGTTCGGTCAGAGCTTGGCTGGCAGTGCCAGTTTAAGTGCAGGACCTGCAAATACCATGCAGGACTGCCTAAAAGTGACTGCTCAGCTCAGAGAGGAGACCAGGAGGTGAGCGGCACAGCCCAGGAAGCTGCTGGGCTTGGAGGCTGGTGGTGCCAGGGCTTGGTCAGTCCCTTTGGGGAGCACCGCTCCCTTATCCGCGCTGGAAGGGCTGTGGACACAGGGGAGCACGGATACTGCACACGTTCCGCTGTAGACGAGACTGGCAGCAGCCATATCGTTTCCCCCACAAAGAGTTTATCTCCCTGATAATATTTTATAGCAGCCATAGTTGAGCTAACAAGGCTTTTAATCAGTTTTATGAGCACTCCCACTGTTTTTCTCCCTCTCCCTAAACACAACAGTCAGGCTGGTTGAAGGGGCGGAGAAAGCCAGTGAGTGGCCACTGTTGAGATCGGTGGTCTGGCTGTCGGGGTGGCATGCGGTCTCTAAGCCTCCTGCGTGGGATCTGGCCCCTCTGCCCTCACGGGGAGGTGGTGGTCGCTAGTGTGTTAGTGTTGTATCCCTCAGGTTTTCTTTCTGCCGTGAGCAACGTGATGGCCACAGATGCCTGTGCTTCAGCTGTCGCATTGCCACGTCACCTCCTTTTCCCAAGGAGAATTAGAAGATGCCAGAAGCATCGAGGATGAGCTCCACTGCTCAAAGGAGGGAACGTCGCTGCATTTCCCAGCAGTGTCCAGCACAGATCCTTATCTGTGTGGTGGTGAAGAGTCGAGGACTGGCGGTTGGGGTCCTTGGTTTCACACCGTCGGCCCAGGACCCAGTCACTGCCCCTCTGCCGCTCTCCTTGCACAGCTCAGCACCGTCGAGTGCCGCGTTTCTCTGCCACTGCAGCGCTGACACGTAGGCGTGCCCTGACACTCATCCACCTGTAACCTACAGCCCTACCAACCCCTGGTGTTTTTCACCTTTGCATAAAAGCCCAGCTAGACTCTGGGCTAGTCTTTGAAATGAGCAGTAATCTTATTACCTTTATCAATTCAATCCTCTTAAGGGTAAGTCAATCCTATTAATCAGGCTTGTGATGTGGAGAACCTTATTATTTCAAAGTCAATCTGCCCATCAGTCAGTTGCGATATGGGGAACGATGGGCTCCAGCCCAGAGGGGTGCGTGACCCAAGCGGCGTGTGCGGGGCCGCGGGTCTCATCAGCTCCGTGACACCCTGCGTGCTGCAGCTGCGGACGTGTCCCTGAGAGGCTGGGGCTGGAGGACCTTCCCGGGGATGGTGAGGTGCAAAATCCTTCCTGGGTGTGGACAGGGTACGTCCTGCAAAACTTGTGTTGCCTTTTCATTATGTCTCTGGAGAGGCTCCCTTTACCTAGGGAATGCTCCTGCGCTCGCCACCGCTATGCCAGGCACTGGCTGGCTCCATCTTTCTGCCTCCTGGGCTCAGGAGCTGGAGGGGGGAGACATTGCCCAGTGACACACCCCGGGCACAGGGACTGGCACCTCGAACCCCTTCGGAACTGGGATACTCGAGGTAGACAGACGCTCGCCAGGGTGGACTGGGCTTTCTTGGCGCTGGCAAGTGCAAGCACTGGAAGTTTCAAGCACTGTGGGGTGCTCGGTTCCCCCAGCCTGGTGGGGTGTGCGGGGCCGAGGGCTAGCGGTGCTCTGGGCAGGCAGGGCTGTCAGCTCTTGATCTGACGTGTGACTGAATTAGCCGTCATCCCTGCTCCGGCGTCGTCCCCTGCGAGGAAGCTTTTTCTTGCCGTTTTTTTGTGTTTGGCCGATGGCAATTAGTTCGCTTCCTTGGCCCTGTTGACATGGGTAATGAAGGATTGTTTTCTTGAGCAGGTGTTAGTTTTTCTCTTAGTGGACTTCACTTTTCAATGAGCCTTTTCCAACTCAGGCCACCCCCAGGGCAGCTGGGCCCTGGACCCATACCGATGCTGGCTGGTACAGGGCAACAGCTTCAGACGTCCGCCTGCGGGGACGTGACGCGGAGCGGCGCAGGGCTGCAGCATGCTCATTTCCAGGGCATCACCGCTGTTTCCGTATTCTCCTTCCAGCTTCCCCAGGCAAAGGTTTGGGGGATCCACCTTGGCAGCGTGGAGCAGTCCTGCTGCGAGATGACTTGTTGAGTCAGATGCCCTGAATTGCTGCATGTGAGAGGGACGAGGCAGGGGACAGGACACGTTTCCTCGCCCGTGGGAAGGTGCTGTTTGGTGGTGGTTTGAGACAGGAGGATGATTTCACCCAGGTGGGGCAGGGGAAGCGGCATCTGAAGCTCAACGGATGAAGACCCAGGGGAAATGGAAATGTTTTTAGGCTACGCTACAGGTAAATCAGGATGGAGACATTTGAGGGACAGAGAGGTGCTCATGGAGCAAACCCGGGCTCCGGCCGGCGCTGCTGGCTGCCCTGTGCGGGCCGGGCGGGTGCTGGGGGTGCCACACGGCCCGGGATGGCCGTCCAGAGGCTGCTGTGGCTGAGGATGCGGGGAGATGAGCTGCAGAGCAGCGCCCGTGTCCCAGGCGGAGGGGAACCTGCAGCACTGGAAGTGCTTCGTGGTGGCGTGTTTGAGCCCTGAGGTGGTGCCGAGGACTCTGCCGGCCGCCTGCCTGCTGCTGCCTGCTGCTGCCTGCTGCAGGGACCGGGCTGCCGCTCCAGCAGCGAAACTCCTGCGTGCGTTTCTAGAGGAGTGGAGGAGCTGCCTTAGAAGAGCACATGCTGCTGTGGGCTCATGCTTGGTTTATTTGAAAAGTGCTGGAAACCAATGCAGCCTTGTGCTGTCATGCTCTGAATTTATTTATTTATGAGTTGCTCTTCTCTATCAGCATATGTGCAGCGACTGAAGTTGCACAGGTTCGGCTGTGTCCAGTCTGAAGCAAATGTCTTTAAAATAAACATGTGAGCAAGCCTGAAGAGCACTGCCACAGCCCTTAATTTTTACTGTAGACCTTTTCCTTCCCCTCTCGACTCCGATGTAATGAAATAAAGCATCTTATTTTCTTCCATTGCCAGGGGCACTAACCAAAAACAACCCCCTGCTGATCTCTGCTGCTCAGAAACAGGGAGTTTTATTGGCTTTAGTTATTGCATTTTATTCAGAGCCTTGTATGTGGGTGAGTGAGGCCCCCGGAGGGATTCGACAAGTATTTGCATTCCATTTGTGTCTTCCGAGTGCTGGCTGCTGGCATACTTAAGGCAGAGATACCAGACGTGTGATCCAGAGCTGATGTGGCTTTTTTCTGATGGAGGGGAAGGCAAGATCTGGAAGATGGCCCTGGGACAGAAATTGCAGGATGTGACGGGAACTGACCCACAGCCGCGGCTCCTTTCCCGCAGCTAGCAGAGCTCCGTTCAGGCAAGGACACTGGCTGTGGGTATTTTGATCCCTGGTGTATCTCGGGGCCAGTTCGTACAGTCCGGCGAGATGCCTCCTGCAGCCCAGGGAGGCTGGACCTGCTGGGGACGGCGAGGAGCCCTGGCCCGGGGGATGCTGTTGGGTATCCTGGCTCTCGCCTCCATCCCCTGGGCGGCAACAAGGCCAGATTCTGCCACGGTACACCCCAGCTTTGGGTGCTGCGCCGTAATGGAGCTCTTCAGGATTTCAGCAGCTTTCCTTTCCGCTTTGGAGGCAAGGGGTCGTTTTCTCAGCTGTTTTGCTGCAAGTGCTCCCTAGGGGATAACGACTGCAGCAGAGGTTTTGGAGGGATCTTCTCTGGCTTTCTGTTGAGTCCCACACTGGAATTTTGCCTCATTTTAAATTCTAGTGAATTCTGTAGATCAGCTAAAATCATCAGAATTCACATTGTCGTTAGCTAAAACCTGGCCCCTGGGTTTCCACCGCTCGGCAGCCCTGGCTTGCGGTTGGGTTGCGCGTCGCAGCTTGGCCCCGCATCCCGCGGCAGCCAGTCCTCAGCTGACAAGAGGGGGGAAAAGCAAACACTTGACTAAGAGAAGCTATAAAACTCAGCGTTCCTGATATAATTAGTATGTTGGGAAAGTGACAGGAAAGAGAATCAAGTAAAGCCAAGGTCAGCGGCTACTAATTAAGAATCAGCACCTTGTGTCAGCCTGAGCTGTGGCTTGGAATTGAAACGTACCCTGGGAGAGACCCAGGAAGATAAAGGTGATAGAGTTACCCAGATAGCAGCTAACAGGATTTGAGCAGGGGCTTAAAGTTTCATTCCAGCGTGGATGATAAAAGGGGCAAAATGAGAGAAAATAGTGGGGGGGAGGCATGTGCTTTGCTTCCAGGGGGGATTTTTGCCTCTGCAGCTGCCGGAGCATTGCAGACGTAGCGGGATCTGAGGAAGGGGATCTTCTGGCTAAAGAAATAATGGAAGTGACTTTTTTTTTTCCCAAAGCTCCTCCTCTGGCTTTTTTGGAGGTTTTTTCTGGGAAGGTCAGGGCAGCGAGTCAGTCCCAGTCGTGGACTTGGGGGAAGGCGGGAGGGCCTGGGCCGTTGGGTGCTGCAGAGACGCCAGCCTTCCTGCCCTCCTCCCCGGTTCTCAGGTGGGAGACGTGCCTGCCTGCCTGCCGCCTGGATTTTCCTTTGTCTGGGACAGAAGCGCAGTAATGAAGGGCCTGGTGATTAAATGATTTGGGTCTGTTGGGTGCCAGTGGAGCTGTTCGTTGAACACTGATTAAATTTTCAATGCACAGGCATCCATATGAAAAATGCAACGGAGCTAAGTGCCTGTCTTGCAAATCTCCTGGACATCAGCTGGCAGGGAATGGGGCCTGAGTGTCCCCTCTGCCGAGTCTGGATTGGAACAGGCTGGCTCATGGCCACAGCGTTTCGGGGGGCTCTGGGAGCTGTGCTTCGCGTGGGGACAGCGAGGACAGGACCTGGGCCCCTGCACGGCAGCTCTGGGGTGCTCCTGCTGCCCCTGCCAGGAACAGGTGACATCTGGTACAGTCATGACAAATGAAGGAGAATTTCTTCCTGAAAGGTTATTACCGAGCAGATTATTTTGGTTTAGGGGAAGGCAGTTTAAAAAGGTGCCCTTGGCTGTAGAAGTGAATTGTACGTCAACATTGCTCTGTCTCCTGCATGGGGAAACAGTAAGAGGTCTAATGAATGTGATTTACGCGGTGCCAGCAGCCTCTTTCCCTCTGTCGTCCCGGTGAGTGGTGCTGGGCGGGAGGAGGTCGACCCCTTCAGCACCCAGCGCAGCGAGGAGCTGGGCAGGGGCCCAGAGCTGCGTTTCCCATTAGCGGTGCGGAGAACAGAAGCTGAATATGTATCAGCATTAAAAGCTGCATGGCGTTTCATCTGCATTAACGCTCGCTACAGCACACTAAATACTACACCGCACAGTGGATTTTCAGCAGAATGCATGGGGAGCTACGTGACCCACTCCGATCGGTTAACGCTGTTGCTGAAGCAGACATGGAGCTCGGCTGAAGTCCTGTTCTTCTGTTCAAATTTGCAATTCAATAGCCCAGACTGATACACGGGGCAGCTGTCAGCGTGCGGTCTGCTCCTGCTCACCCCTTCCATTGCTCTGCAGCACAGAGGATTATAAAATTGCAATGGTATTTGGGCACATCAGACCAAAAATGTGCCCAAAATCTGTGCTGTAGCAGTGCCGTTTATTTCCGTGAATACTAAGGAAATAGGACATTTGAGCATCTTGAGGCATGTTACAGGATTGATTCTCAGCCCTTAACAGTGGGGCACGTGACATCTCGGTGTGCCCCCGCTTTGCAACCAGTGCGGTTGAACACCAGTTGCAGCCCGTTTAACAGCGGAGAAAACGTTTCACCCACAAAACGTGAGGCTGATACGAGACCCAGCCGAAAACCAGCACTGATGGAGGGGCGAATGTGGTGCAGGCTTGGAATGAATAATTTTTTTCGGGTGCAAAAGTTGTGACTCTCCAGAGGTTTCTTTCTCCTCTTGTCTCCATGAGGCTGGAGAAACAGGAGAAAAGTCTGGCTGGTAGTAATGCAGCATGCACACATAGGATCACCCACAGCACCTCCGCTCCCTCTTGTGTCTTCCGAAGGCGAGACCTCTCTGGAGGAGGGGAGGCTGCCTGCTGTGCTGAACAAAGCGTATGTCAGTGCGTGGTGACCCACCATGGGCTTTGCTTTCCAGGATTTCTTGACTGACCTGATGATGTCTGAAGTTGATCGCTGTGGTGAGAATGAGCATCTCATTTTCAGGGAGAATACGCTGGCCACCAAAGCAATCGAAGAATACCTGAAGCTGGTGGGGCAGAAATACTTGCAAGATGCCTTAGGTATGTACAGAACGTTGGCAAGTCTTGCCCAGAGAGGTCCTTCTCCAAGCTGTAGGGTGCTCTGCGTGGGGCTGACCGTCAGCTGAGCCCCGATGGCCGTAGGACGCACCAGCGTTTACCTGCTGGAGGGTTTCTCTGGCAGCAGGGTCCAAGCCCGGGGCACAGCCACGGCCGCAGCGGGCAGCTCTCTGCTCCCAGGTGAAGGTCACCGCTGAGCTAGCGCTTTAATCTGCTTTCAGAGGAGATAACAAATTGATATTTGAAGGCATTATGCTGCCTGCCAAGTCTTCTGTCTCGGCGCTGGCAGTGTCACGGAGGCTGATTGAATCCTTCCCCTGATTGCGCACCCCTGCCAGAGACACTCCCCCGGCTCCTCGCAGCACTCGTGAGTCAGATGAAATCTCCCAAGTTACAGTGATGAGAGTTGCCTCCCAGATCACACTGGGAACCCTCCTGGTGGTTTGATTTTTTTATTATTTTTTATTTAAAGTGCTGGCTATGTTTATGGCTCCAAAAATATTTCTCTTGATGCAAATGAAAATAATTAAAGCTTCTGCTTGTGGGCAGGTCAGGAAGGAATTGCTGTGTTGCTGTGTGTAGCCAGCACAGCACGAGGATGGGGAGAGGCTGCCTTTGAAGCGTTATGTCTGAACCTCAGCCGAAAGCAGCTCGATTGGATCCACATCCTAGCAGTAGGATGAGCAGAGTTTCTATTGAGCTGTTAATTTTTCAGTATGTTGTGTTCCTACTAATGGATTTGTGTAATGTTAGCAAGGAGCAAAGTACTGTAAATACTTAATTAAGATGATGATGATGATAATAATAATAATAATAATAATAATGATGATGACAACAGTGAGGAAGGGGAGATCGTTCAGCAAATTCAGTCAAACCAAGAGATAGCCCACAAGAATAGGAAAAGGAATTTTATTTATTTATGCCTTGTAATGCTTTCTGGTTGAAAGCAAGTCTGTAAGTAGATTACCTCATAAAATTTCTAAAAAGCCAGGAGATTAATGAAGGCAGAGAATTATGAAATATTCCCTTTTCAGGGTTCAATGCAAGTGCTGCCAAGCCAGCTCCGTCTAGTACAGGAGGAGCCTGCGGTTCTTGCTCGCTGTTTGGGGGCCTGATTCTGTGTAGACCTTTTATCAGTGAAGTGATTCATCTGTGTGTCACAAGGTAGCACAATACAGCATAGCGCTCGCCTTTAAACCATGAAGCACGAGCAAGTAATAGGGCTGGATAATAACAGCAGGCATCACCTGCAGGCGAGCAGAGAGGCTCCAGAGCTCCCTGGCAGAGCTGAAAATACACTGGAGAGGCTCTCCAGTATGTAATTAAAATCTGTTTTGGCAATAGGGGAGGAATGCAGACTGGAGAGGGCAAAAAACAGGAGGTTGGGAAAATCCAAGACGGTCAGGAGTTAGGAGATGAGCAAACCAACCGGAATTAGAAGAAAACCAAAGCAAACCTTTCTTCCAGAATATCAGCTGGCCCTGCAGGTCCCTAGCTAAACATTGCCTCTTAATCCCCGTTATCCCGCTGTGTGCTAACTGGGATGGCCGACTGCCATCCCCCCAGCTGGACACATGTCGAGGCGGTGGCAAGCACCCTGAGCCTGGGCGGCAACGGTCCGTGCCCGGGTACCCCGGCGTGAAAGGCGGCACGAAGGCGAGGAGCTGGCAGAGCAGGCCCACCGTGTGAGTCTCCACAAGGGTGAGGAGCAGCCAGGCAGCAAACAGGAGTGCAGGGAAACTCGGGAGAAATATTTTAATTTAATTTTGTCTGATGTTCAGCTCAAAATAAACTGAGTAAATTGTTTCTTTCCTTTAATTACCTATTTCTCCTGTGAATCACACTGGCTTGTCAGCACCAGGGCACAGTCTGCAGTAGCAGGCCATCCTACAAATAATTACAGAACTTGCCAGCATACTTCCTACTGGATTAGCCCGGGGGAGCGTCTCTGGAACTGCTGTAATGGGGGGTCAGGGCAGGCTGAGGAAGCGGGTGTTTTGGCAGCAGAGTTCTGATGCAATAGCCCATAGCCACAAAGGCAGAGCTGCCAGCTGGGGAAGAGGGATGAAACGTGCTCGTCGGGAGTCGGGGTGCTCTTCTGCAGGGTGTGCTGTATTGGTTTGTGAACTCCCAAAGCAGTGCCGGCTGCTCCTGGGTCCGCTCGGAGATCTTGAGAGCTGGCTGGGGCACGGCCTGCCCCGGGAGCCACGGCCGCCTGCTCCGTGTGCCCGGCTTCTGTTCAGCCAGCGTGACGGGGCGTAGGGTGGCTGCTCGGGCGCTGGGGCCTGCAGACAGAATTGCTTGAAGGCTGTGTCTCTCGTGTCTCCAAAACCCATCACCGACTGTCTGTTTTACAGGGGAATTTATCAAGGCGCTGTATGAATCAGATGAAAATTGTGAGGTGGATCCCAGTAAGTGTTCGTCTTCAGACCTTCCTGAACATCAGAGCAACCTGAAAATGTGCTGCGAGCTGGCCTTCTGCAAAATCATCAACTCCTACTGGTCAGTATCCTGTGGATGTCGCTCCCCTCCGCGTGCCCTCAGCTAGCGCAGAGGCAGCCCGGCTGCAGGGGACAAGAGTGGCAGCAGTCCATCTTCAGGCTGTTGGTGCCTGTCCCTTAGCTGTGCTGATGGGCAGCTTGTCAGAGAGCTTTGGAGGGAGAGCGGGATTGCTGCCCGCGTCCTGCAGCGTGCAAGGGAGTCCTGGTGGTCCAGGAGCAAGGGTGAGGATGGCCGGGGGGTGAGACAGCAGCTCCCGTTCAGGCGGAGTTTGGAGTCTCTGCTCTGGGGGTGCGACAGCCTCACTGACTCTCCGTCAGGCTTGTTTTCTCTGGGTGCTGAAGGGTTACTGGCACACAGACACGCGGACAGGGCAGTGGAGTCCAGGAACATGAAATGCCTTTGCCAGTGTGACCAGTTCAGAGAGGGACTTGATGCCAACTGTATATGAAAGTCTGGAATAATGGGCAGAAGTGCACGTCCTGGGTCTCCTACCCATGTAACGACTCAGTCTGGATCAGACTGATGGCCTCTGCCTGCCGCCCCAGAGCATCAGGTGAAGTTCCGAAATCCTCTTTGCAGCAGGCAGGGTCTGCGGCACTCCTCCTGCCTGCAAGGAAGCTGCACCAGCACCAGCACCCGGAGCTTTTGTTTAGGCAGATGTTCTCTTGTTGCAGAGTGCTGGAGCCGGGGAGGAGGATGCTGCTGCCGTTACTCCAGCGTTGCTGTTTGGCTCAGCATCCTGCATTCCTCTGGGTTAACCCCCTCTCTCCCAGCCGCGGGGTGCTTGCTGAGGCAGAGATGGGGAGCCCATTGCCTCCCTGGCCCAAGGCCTGGTATGCAGTTTGAGGCATTTCCTAGTTGTTTGTTCTCAGGGTAAAGGTTCTTGCAACTAGTTGGGACAGGCCTGGATAGGCAAAATTGGTTGGAGTAAAGTAGTTGTGTCTTGTTGTGGAGGTGGCTGTCAGGCATGGCTGTGCTCATGGTGTTACCTCCTGCTCAGGCCTGGGGACTGGGAGCCAGGAGTCCTTGGGTCTGTTACAGATGCTGCCTGCAAAGATGTCCTGAGAGGGGAAAAAAATGAGTTTGTGACCCTCTTTACTTGGAGAAATAAAAATATTTTGTTCTCCTTGCCAGCATACCCGATAGACTCTTGTCCTGATCATACGAGAGAATGATCATTTTTGTCTTACTGCTGGATTTGCAGTCTTCCTCCTTAAAAGTGTGGGCTTAGTTTTTATTAATGTATTTAGTAGCAACACTGTTGTTGCAAAACATCAACTAAAGATAATATTGGAGGAAGGAAGTATTTGATAATACAGATTTCTCATTTTCTCTCCTATCCCAGCTGTTGTGTTGAGGTCTGAAAACTCATTATAGGTAATCTCCCAGGATAGTGAGTGTGCCCTCCTGCAAGCCCAGGAAGGGAATTGCTTTTCTTGATATTGCTGAGGGAGGGAACAAGCAGCAGGAGGCTCACTCAGACTGCCTTTATCTACCACAAATAAGCAAAGGGCAGATTTCTTTACAGCTATCCTATATCTTATCCTGGGCCAATTAATAACTCTCTGACTCAGGAATGGCGTTTACCTGCTTTGCCAGGAGGGATTCACTGCTTTTAGTCACCAGTGGACTATAATTGTTTGAATTAATGTCCCCCTAAAAATACCCAAAAGCAGCACCAAAAGGTCGCTCTAAAAATAGGCTTGAAAAGTGACCTAAGGAAAGTCAGGAATGCACGGGAAGTTTGTTCCTCCAGTCCTGCCTTTCCAAGGAAGGCTGGGGGAGCTGAGCTGCTGCTCAGAGTGGTTCCCCCTTGGTCCTTTGTGCTCAGCGGTCCTTGGGGGTTAATTGGGCTGATGAGTGTTTGGGACTGGCCGAGGTACCCTGACAGCTAACGATCTCCCTTTAAATAGAGTGCCAGAGTGTGCATGCTCATCTGCCAGAGAGAGTCAGAGAGAGGAAAGAGGTTTACAATAACTGAAAATTGTTATAATTATGACATAATTTGGACATCTGGAAAGTTTCGGTGTAAGCAGAAATTCAGCATGTGGAAGCTCGTTACTGGAAAGTTGGGTAATGAATTACGGGCCCGTTTGTCACATAAAGCTGGCTAACTGAATTCCATCCGCTGTTAGACAATTAAACTTTTATGGTCTCCCAGCCTGTGATAGTGAACAGTACTCACGGGCTGTATGCAGCCGGTGCATACATTTTCAAGGGTTTACTTTCCAGTAACTGTACAACCTGTCCTGATCATTCAAGCCTTAAATTGCTTAAAGGATTCTCCTGTTTCTGGGCAAATACCATGAACTAAAAGGGCTTTGTCCAATTGTGTGGATCAAGCCAAAGACAGAGGAGAATTTATCCAGCCAAAGACGTTGGCTAATGTTATTTACAAAGCACAGGGTAAAAGCTCACGCATGTGAAAGCATGAAGCCAACGCGGAGCAGAAGCTAAACATGATGTGGCCGCGTTTGCCGAGCACTTCCATGGAGCGTCACCACCCATGCCAGAAGGAGAGAGAGAGAAGCCTCGTGGAAACCTGGAGCGCAGCTCCGTGGGCCTTTGTATGGAGCAGCGCTGTGCGGAGCGGGCTGCCTGGGGTGGGAAGCGCGTGGCGGGGTGCCCGCTGGCTGGGATTAACAGCAGCAGCCCCAAACCTGGGGCGCGCAGCCAGGCAGCGCGGTCAGCAGCTGGCAGATTACTGAAGCGAGGGGCGAGGGCTCTGCCTGCTGAGCGTGCACGCTGCTGGCTCGGAGAATGGTTGCGGAGCTAGAGGCGGTGGCCGTTTGGCTGCAGGGTACGTGCCACTCTCACAGACCACAAACCCCACGGGTCCTGAACTCTGCAGCTGTGGCGGGGAGCGTTCAGTTGGGCTTGATGAAGCGAGTGTCTGTAGCCCTGGGAAGCAGAGGCCAGAGGACCGGGGGTGCTGGCAGCAGGAGGGAGCACCCTTGTGTCCACCGCAGAGGCAGCGTGCACAGGCGGGTTCTTCGCTCTGAACGCGCCTCCGTTTCGGAGCCTCTCGCCTGGTTCTTGCTGCTGGTGGACAGTGGATGGTGTCTCTGGCCATGCAACTCCCACGGGTTTCTCCCTGACTCGTGTGAGGTTCAGCCGCAGGGCAGTCGGTCCCAGAGGGGTGTGCAGACCGGTGAGAAGCCAGCTGACGTTGCTTTGCTTCTCCCAGATAGTCCCTGCAGCAAAACTGGGAAACCATCCTCTGAAATGGCTGTTTGTTAAGGAGATTTACGGCCTAAAATGGAGTCTGACCCCTCTTCAGTCTGTTTTTGTACCATCCGGCTCTGTCGGTAAACAGCTCTGGTTTTGAAACAAAGACGGTGGTTGCTGGCCAGGGCAGCCTCCAGGGCGGCTGGGGAGCTGCGTACCAGGGACCCGGGGGATCAACGGCAGCGCGGTGGGATCCATTGCCAGCCTGCTCCCGCGGGTGGGAGTATCCAGCTGAATAAATAACACATGCTGGGAACAGGATAAGGTGGGAGCAGGGAGTTGGGGAGGGCTGAGGAGAAATAGGCAGCAAGTTCTCCAGCGATAAGGGCTGCTGCAGCGAGCGGCTGCTGGACCCAGGGAGATTCTGGTATCCAGAGAAGCCAGGCTGAGCTCTGTGCAGTTACAGGGCTGGGGGAACTCCGGTGGGGCTCCGCCTGTGTACTAGTCACAGTGGGATTTGATCCCTGTGCTTGAATGGGAGTATTACAATTTGCGCAGCCCTCTCTCCAAGCACCAGCTGTGCCAGCGACCGCGGTACTGCTGGTGTTTCTGCCGAGCGGGTCCCACGATGATGCTGTTTCCTCAGGAGACGCTCTCCACCTTGGCGGCCGAGCTTCCCCCCGCTCGCAGTGCCCTGCGACACAGCCAGCTGACCTGTGATGAGCTGCTTTTGCACAGTTTGTTTCATATCTCGGTCTTCCCAGTTGTCTGGGGTTTTGGCACCCAGCACAACCAGGAACATTACTCTGATGAAAGCTGCTTCTCTTACAACTTTACGGAGCGGCCTTGCTTTTTCCTGTGTGGTTTGAGTCTCCTAATGGTCACTCTGCAAAAAAAAGGACAAGAGCCTGCAGCTGGTGTAGGTGGCGGTGCTGCTGTGGATCAGCAGGGTGAGGGCTCTACCACTGTACAGGTCTGGGTGTGGAGCCCTACAGCTGATAGGCACCATGTTTAGTTACTGCTCTGTGGCAGTTTGAACACCCTGGCCTTGAACTTGCCATCTCTGCATGTCTCTCTCTCATTTCAGTGTCTTCCCAAGGGAGCTCAAGGAAGTTTTTGCCTCGTGGAGACAAGAATGCAGCAACCGAGGCCGCCCAGACATCAGTGAGCGACTGATCAGTGCCTCCCTATTCCTCCGGTTCCTCTGTCCGGCCATCATGTCCCCGTCCCTCTTCAGTCTCCTGCAGGAGTACCCAGATGACCGCACTGCACGCACTTTGACCCTCATTGCCAAGGTCACCCAGAACCTCGCCAACTTTGCCAAGTAAGTCGGGGCGCAGGAGCGGGAGAGGGCAGGAAACTCCGGGTGCGTAGGCAGAGCCACGGCTCCGGCATCAGGAATCCCACACTGGCCGCTCCTTTCCTCGATGGAAAGGGCCTGTTTGTTTCCTGTTGGCTTTTCCCCCCACGTCTCTCTGGGACCCATTCCCTCACTGTTAGGTCAGGGAGATCATTGAATTTTCCAAAACAGGACATGTTTTATGAGCAGGGAAAGAGGCTGTTTTGACCACACAAACGAGCAGGCAGGGCGGCAGCAGGAACGCGCCGGCACAGCCGGGGGCTCTGTCCCGTGATGGCTGTGCAGGGCATGGCTGGCAGCGGTGCGCTGCCCATCTCCCGTCACAGGCACCAGCAGGACCAGAACCCAAAGAACAGCAATGGTGTGCCTAGCTCAGGAGCTGGTCTTTCCCTCCTGTGAGCTATGGGACCATCCCTGCTATTAAAATACAGTTATCTGAACTGGGAAGGTATGAAAAGAGAATGGGGACACTATCAATTTCTAACTAAGTCCATTGGTTTGATGGAAACAAAGCAAGAGATTTCTGAAAATCTTCCCACTGGCTGCAGGTCTGAGCTACTTATCCTGAGCTCTGATAACAAAATGAGGAGCTTTCCGAAACATGAATGGACAGTTTCTGTCTAAAGCTTCTTACGTTCGGGAACTAGCTTAGTACACACGCTCGCAGTCAGGAATGCGCGTACGTGCACGCAGACAGAGGTGGAAGACGTGCAAGTGTGTTACGCTAGGTGACAGAAATTCTCCATATTCCTCACCAATCCCTAACTGAAGGGTTTTCAGATTTTTTTCAGCACTTTGCAGGAAAAGACTCTTTAACTAAGCTGACATTAGTCAAGCCAGAGTGATCAAGCAGAGCTGTCCTGCGGACAGCACACAGCCGAGCCTCTCCTTGCAGAATCGCTGTCACTGGCGCAGCACCAACTGCTGCTGGTACAGTTGAACCACAAGGCCCTCCCTGTTGTGCTCTAAATAGGACATCTAACTGAGAGCGAAGTCTGGGTGGAGTGCTTGCAGGGCAGAAGGAGGTTGCAGGAAGCCCGAGGGGACAAACGGGCTGGCCCAGCTGCAGGAGTGGCTCTCCAGGGTGATCCCCAGGGCACCAGGGTGATCTGGTGATCCCCAGGGCACCAGGGTCCAGCATGGCTGGAGTTAGCTTCAGTGCCCGTGGAAGAGGGGGGAGAGTGCAGGATTCCTCCCACCATCATTCACTGGGCTTCAGTCAGTTGATGGTGCTTGGTATTACAATTTCTTAATTTCCAGTGACAGGTCCTATTTCTGGAGGCTGTGCCCTGACCCAGCAGTAAGATACACTCCATTACCAAAAGCAGCTTTGTTTCTCCAGCTTTCACCTTCGTTTCTACTGCAGAGATCCTATGCTGACGAGGACTTAGCTGGATTAGGCTGCAGTTAATTCTGGTTCCATGTTCAGTGACGTACCAGGTGCCTGCTAGCAACCCAATGATCCCAAAGGCTTTGAAGGGTTCAGATGTCAGAGGAAGGCTCTGGCATTCTTACCTGCACTTCTCTTTACAGGACGTAGCTGAAATTCATGTTGCTGTCTTGGTAGGTTTGGCAGCAAAGAGGAATACATGTCCTTTATGAATCAGTTCCTGGAACATGAATGGACTAACATGCAGAGATTTCTACTGGAGATTTCCAATCCCGAAACCATCTCAAACACAGCTGGCTTTGAAGGCTACATTGACCTGGGCCGGGAACTGTCCACTTTGCACTCACTACTCTGGGAAGTCATTTCTCAGCTGGAGCAGGTATCCGGGGGGATCGCAGGGGCAGGCTTTGCGGGAAGCGCAGTTGGCCAGTGCTGGGCATACGCACCACACCACACAGCTCCCTACGTCCAGCAGCTATCAATCCCTTAGCTGTACCTGTGCACAGCACAGCTGTTACTAACCCTTAGCACTTCCCCAGCCTTTGCACGTGCTGCAGAAGTAGCTCATTCTTTACATCCTTCTGTGAGGCAGGTGAGGATAGGTCTTTCCCTCCCCTGCTGTTTATCATTGGGGGGTGAGGATGGAGGGGCAGGTGGGATGAGAAGGCAGAGCTGCTGAACACCGTGATTTTATCTGTCCCAGGAGATTGAAAAGGTTTCTTTTTAATTAAAAGGATTTTTCTCAAGAGACCTGGACCAGGCTTGGCTATAGCTGTTGTTTTCTGTATCTGAACTTTGTTAATCACGCTTGCTTCCTCTTCCCCACAGCAGCAAATGGTTTCCGTAGCCACGTGTTCTGGGACAGCCCATAGCCTTAGCGGTGGGGGTAAACGATAGAGAAAATGAGCGTTGCTAATGTGATTGACTGAAGAGACTGTCGAGCAACAGGCAAAGCCCACAGTTCTCTATCAAAAATACAAGATGTTGGTAGTAATTCTGCTCTCTCTTCTGCCCAGGGCACTGCAACGAAACTTGGGCCTCTGCCTCGGATCCTGAGGGATGTCAACTCAGCGCTCAGTAACCCGGCCTGTGTGCAGGTCTCGGTCACGGCCGACCACGCTGCATCCACGCCTAATGCTGGCAACAGCATCTCTGCGGGGCTACAGAAAATGGTGATAGAGAATGACTTATCTGGGTAAGGGCATAAAAGGTGGCCTGGACACAGACCAGGGAAATACTGAATATTCATCTACTGCCAAAACATGAGCACCTGCAGGGACAGGCAGGACAAGGCGTAGTGTGGAGCTGCCTGATCCATTGACTAGGCTTTCTGATCACAGAACTGATGCTGGATGTAGGTCAGCTCTGAACCTAGACAAGGCAGTGGGCGGTAGTGCAAGCACATGGCTCCATCCTGGGTCCCTTGTGAGCCAAAACTGGGGATGTGGTCTGGGAAATCAAGAACTTGGCGGTTCTGGTCTCAGCTGTTCAGATGTGGCTGCAGAAGCAAAATGTTCGTCCTTTGAGGACTTAAGGGCTCGTTTATGCTAACCTCAAAGTAAACGGGTATCACCGTTTTAAGTTCATTAGGTCTCTGAGCATGCAAGATTTATAGGATTGGCCTTACCCATCTTTGTAAGACAGCGGGTATGTGCTGAATTCACTGAGATCCAAATCTGGACACGTCTGTAGAGGCCTAACAATCAATTCCAGTCTAGTCCGTCCAGTTTTTACAATATTGGGTGTTTTTAATGATGAGCAGTGATTCACAGACACAGACACCTAACATACTTTTTGGCCTCGTTATGTAAGGAGTTTCAGTCATGGGGAAGATGACTCTGTTGCAGATCTATAATGTTTCTGTTTGTGGAAAATGAAATGGAGCCCACACAAATGGAAAGACTGTGCTAGTAAAATAGTTTCTAAGTGGAAACTACATAATATTTAACAGGTTAATTAGGAATGAAAGGCAGCAATGGCGCGGGACTTACTCTAATCAGAGCTTTCATCTCTAATGCTTCGCAGCGTGAGGTACAATTATTTAAATCTAATGCTGTGGAGGATCTCTGACAATATGCTTTCACCCAAATACTTGCTTACAATGCACTGTCTTTGATCAGTGGTATATTCACATTAAGCTACTGCAAAGCTCTTTCTTTCTATCCCCAAGAAATCAATATTGCATGAATGTATGTTACAGCAGGAGGAACGGGTGGATAACCTTCAGTTGCGAGGCTTTAGCTCTGCTGTTAGAGCTCTCTGCCTGACCCTCGGAGGCCTAGCGTGGATCAGGCCCCCATGGTGCTCCATGCTGTACCAATATGGGCCAGCGTGCCCTCAGGAGCTTAATGCCCAGGTACACAGCAGAGGAGAGGAGTGGCGTGGATGCAGCAGAAGGGAAGCAGAAAGGGTGGCACGTGCTGTCAGCGTGATGAGCAGATCCAGCCGGGGAGGCAGAGCCCCCCGAGAGTCTGCCTGTGAATGCCTCCTGCACAGCACAGCGCTCCCACCACGCCTCCGCACACCCCTCGCTCACCTACCTACACCTGCCTGCTCCTGCGGGGCTGGGCTCCTCTGCACCCCTCCGTCCTCCCCGCTCCCCTTCCCGCTGTCCCTCCCCACAGGCGGACCTGGCCGGGCCAGCCCTGCCGCCAGGGCTGGGTTATGTCCCCGACCTGCACAGCTGCACCACGCAGATTTCTTCTGATTGATTTCGTTTTCCTGCTCCGGTGCAGCATTCACAACTCTTCTTTTTTGTTTTGTTTTCCTCTCCTCTTCCTTACGCACTGACTTCCCCGCAGTCTGATAGATTTCACACGGTTACCATCTCCAACCCCTGAAAACAAGGACTTGTTTTTTGTCACAAGGTCTGCTGGGGCCCAGCCCTCGCCTGCCCGAAGCTCCAGTTACTCAGAGGCCAATGAGCCCGACGTGCAGATGTCTAATGGCAGCAAGAGTTTGTCCATGGTGGACTTGCAGGACAATCGGCTCTTGGACAGTGGGGCCAACGCGCCTGGCACGGCTGACTCCCTCAATGACAGTCAGTCGTCCCTCGGGCAGTTGCAGGGCGTATGGACCGCACGGACTCAGCAGAACAGCGTGACGGGCATGGCCACCGTGCGCCGGGTGGGCCAGACCCCCACCACGCCGAGCGGCGAGAGCGCGCCCGGCCGGCCCCAGCTCCTGGCACCCCTCTCCTTCCAGAACCCCGTCTACCAGATGGCCGCCGGGCTGCCGCTCTCCCCCCGCGGCCTGGGCGACTCCGGCTCCGAGTGCCACAGCTCGCTCAGCTCCCACAGCAACAGCGAGGAGCTGACGGCCAACAAGCATGGCTTCGCCACCCCCGCCGCCAGTGAGGACTTCGCCCGCCGGACAGGGGAGCTGGCCCGCCGGCAGCTCTCGCTGACGGAGAAGGGCGGCCAGCCCACCATGCCACGGCAGAACAGTGCGGGACCGCAGAGGCGGATAGACCAGCCGCCCCCGCCGCCCCCGCCTGTCACCCGGGGCCGGACGCCGCCCTCCTTGCTGAACACGGTTCAGTACCAGCGACCCTCCAGCGGCAGCATGATGTCCTCCTCGCCGGACTGGCCCGGCAGCGGGGCCCGCCTCCGGCAGCAGTCCTCCTCTTCCAAGGGCGACAGCCCTGAGATGAAGCAGCGCACGATGCACAAACAGGTGAGTGTGGGGGCTGTACCAGCTCTGGGCGTTGAACGGGCCAGGCGGGGTCAGCCCGTGGACTCGGAGAAGAAATTGGCCACTGGGGATAGCTGCAACGGGAGGGGATGTCACTGTGGCTCTGAGTTACCACATCAGTGCCAACCCCATGGTGGCACTGCGTGTGGGGAGGTACCTTGGCTCTTGCACCCAGCTTGGCCTGAGACGGAGGCCCTCCAGGGACGGGGACACAGAGCAGTGTTTGTGTTCCTCCGTTGCATGGCACGTTGGCGTGACTGCCGCAAGGCGGTAGGTGGCAGAGACACGAGGGCGATGGCAGCCATGCCTCTGTCCTGCGCTACCATTTTGTCACTGCTTTGCCTCTCCATGCCCAGGCTCTCATCCCATGCCATAGTCAACCCCGCGCCATCTCCCAGACTTGGACCAGGCCCTAATCGTCTCTTGTAACTCAGAGTCTCCCTGCTGCTGCTCCTGTCTCAGCGGAGCCACGGCACTCCTGGACACTTGTTTGCTCTGTGAGCCCCTCCTGTAAGTGCATCTGGGGAGGTGAGAGCGGTAAGGAAGCCACGTGCTCCCCACCGACAGCGAAGTTCCTGCCGTGCAGAGCTCAGCAGTGCTTCAGGTCGCAGACCGCATGCGGATCTGCACAGAAATAAATTCCACTATTCATGGTGCTAAATTTGAAAGCAGTAGGTCACAGTCCCAGCGCCTTCTGGTTTTCCTGGCATGGGTAAATTGTTTTTTTTCTAGTGCTCATTTATTCATTCTACATTTCAGAACTAACCCTATAGAAAATTAACACAGTAGGGCCTCTCAGTGCCTAAAGGAAGAGTTTTAGAAGTAATGCAAACCCAGAGAATGTGGACAACCGGCAAGAGCTCGCTGCATCTCAGCCCAGAGACAGTATTCAGGCACCTTTTCAGCAGGACAGTGTTGAAAGAGCAACGGAGTTGGTGTAACTACCTTTCCTTTGCAAAGCAGCCGTGAAGGCCTTTGTCAGTGCTGCCCATTGAAGCTTTTTTATCAGCCCCATCTGGAGCTGTTCTGTGCACACGGTATTGATTCCTAAGCGCTGACATTAGCAAGCACGCCATGTAGCAGCATTTGTATAATGTGGATCAATACTCATTAGGTACAGAGGGCACAGAGCTCTGCAAGCAGCAGCAGTCTGTTTGGTAGCAGAGTTTCTTCCAGAAAGACAACAGTGAACTTCGGGTGACCTTTGGAAAGCCCTGGCCAAGCTGTGTTTGCAGATCTTTCCTCCACCCACCCCTATTGCCTTCTCAAAGTTTCTCTCAAGACCTGAAGTCCTCAGAATGCCTCTCCTGCCCTTAATCTGCGCATTTTACTAGCAGCATCTGTAAACCGTAATGAAACTGCTTGCTCACAGCTGGTGGTTATTAAATGTCGTTTGGGAACAAAGAAATCCCATTTGGCGGCCATTTTAATAGAAGTCCATGAACCTCGTTCCTGCCAGCCAGAAGTGCTTCCTCTACTTCTGTAAGGTCGTCTGCTGAACTGACTTCCAAACTGTCCCAGGCCAGATCAGATGTCCTTTTTTACTTCTTCAGAGAAGGAAGAAAGAGGCAGAAGGACCCATCCACAGTGGGCTGAGCTCTGTTCATTGACATCCCTCACCAGTGGCCTTTAGGCTCCTGAAATGAACCGGGGTGGCCACCGCTCCTTGGAGCCAGAAATTCTGAGCAGCCACCGCAGGTACAGTGCCCAAGCTGGAGATGGAAGACAAAGCGGAAAGCCGTGAGCCGGGTGGGGATTTATAGCAAGTGGTGTTCATGAGCCAAGTCTGAAACTTGGATTTAAAATTCTAGAAGTAGAAGACCAGGCTGGAAGATGGCGCAGGAAGGCCCCCAACCCCAGCGAGGTGATTAAACCAGTCCCCATTCCCTCCCAGTACAGAACCTCCCGTTCTGCTGCTTGCCAGTGACTGGGTTTCTTTACTCTCCAGAGGTTTGAATGAAGGAGAAAGTCCCAGACATTTCTGACTTGAGTTCCCTCAACCAAGTCATCCAGATCCTTTGTGTTCATCTAAGAAACTGTTTACTGCAGTTTATAAAGAGCCAGGATGGAGGGGAAATAGCTGGAGATTCACTTCCTCAACCTTGTAATGTGGTTGGAAAATATTTAGGCAATGCCATTTGCAGTCCCTGCCCAGGCTAGGACTGAAAAGCAGCAGCCGTGGCTCTGGCTCACTGACTGTAGAACCGCACTGCTCCTTCGGCTCCCATAGCTACATGAACAAACCTAGAGGTGAACGACTAAGATGTCGAGCAATTGGACCTCTCCTGCATCGTAAGTGTAGCCTCAGCCAAAAAGAAACCTTTATTTTCCAAGAAGGCACCTGGATGACCAAAAGTAGCATTTCAGTTTGCAGATCTGGTTTTACCTGTATGAAGTCTCCACAGCAAGCCAAAAGATGGCTCAGTAAAAGAGACTGAAGAGTTGAGTGAAATCTCAGCTGGCAGAGTGAATGCACCACATCAGGCCACTCTGTTTGCCTGCGGCTCGGCGCCTTCTCAGGTCGCGTCCTCCTGAGGTGACAGGACCTGCTCAGAAACCTGGGCCCGTTACTTTCAGCAGGACCCCATGGCAGCGCAGCGTTGCACATCTGTTCTGTGGGGGTGGCACAGGGAAGAATTTGGCCTGTCAAAGGCTGTTTGACCTAAAATAATACGAGTTGCAGAACAGGAGTTGTTCCTACCCCCCAGCCCTACGGCTCTGGTAGCTCAGACTTGTTCGTTGCTGTTCGAGCAGCATGGGAGAGGGCTTGCTTGGAAGGAAATTCTCTCTTTCCAGCTTCATGACCATTTCTGTTACTGGTTTTTCTTTTGTTATGGTTGTATGTTTCATTGTAGGCCCCTTCTCCTGTGAACCCCAATGCCCTGGACCGCACTGCTGCTTGGCTTTTGAATATGAACATGCAGTTTTTAGAAGATGAAAGCATTGACCCAGATTCCAAGCACAGGGATAAGCTCAGGAATAAGGACGAGCTCAGCCAAGCAGAAAAGGTAAAACCTGATTGGATTGAAACAAGTTTCTAAATAGAGAGAGGATTTCCTTGAATGTCGTTCATCTGAGCACCCTGGGGACAAGGTGGGCTGTGTGGCACGTCCCTGCCCAGGAGACAGGGATGTCAGTTTGCTCTGTGCCTGGCTGCTCAGCCTCACAGGGCACTTCTGGGGAAGGTTTGGGAGGTTTTCACACACTCAGTGACTGGAATTACCCTCTGATGAAAGCAAGTGAGAAAAAACAGGAGCCAGGGATCAAGTGCTGGTGCTGTTCTGCAACAAACTGTGAAGCCAGCCAGCGCCTGTGACTTCCCCTATTCCTACTGTCCCCAGCTGCAGCGGGAGAAAGCTTAAAAAGTTAATTAAGCACACCCATAAAAGAGATGAGAATAAGGTATGGGCAGCCTCGTGCCTCACAACAAGGACATTTAGCAAGAAGCAGCTTCCATGTCAAACGGCTGTGAACAGAAGTAAAAATTAAGTCTCGATTCCGGTCAGAGACGGCACCGGGGCCTGGGGGGACTTCAGTGGTGCAGTGACAGTGCCACGAGCTTTTGGCTGTGTCACACAGATTAGGGCCTGACCAATCTGGGGCTCTGTCAGGAAGTCAGTTCCAGAGTATTCAGTGGGAGAAGTAGGGAAGAGACAGCGTAGGCCTGGCTAGGGGTGAGGAAGGAGGGTTAAAAATAGGGATCCAGCAGTCAAGAGCTGAGAAGATCCTATCTTTGCTGACTGCTGCTTCTGCAGGGTGCTTTCTCAGCAGCCTGGCTCTACCATGACCACTGCAGTTGGGCACAGTTAGCATTTGGGATGTTTCCTCTGTGCGCTTCACTTCTATCGCACCAGCCCACGCGTTACCACCCGGTCCCACAGAACTGCAGACATCGCCCTCCCTGAGCCTCTTTCCTGTTTTTCCAGCACAGACATGTTTCTGGTTTTGTTACGATAGCCTTCCTGTTCTCATTTTGCTGTGCTGTACCATTTTTGGACTGTCCCCTCTTGAATTCAAGTGCAATGCCAAAGGCAAGTATCGCAGGGACTGGGAGGTACAAGGCGATGGCTCCCAGCTGCCCCAGGAGAAGTGTGGCAGAGTTCTGTGAGAGTTCAGCCCATTTCTTACTGGCTTTCTGCTGCTTGGGTATTGTAAATACACAGAAAGGTACTGATCAGATAGCAGCTGACACAGAAAAATGTACACCTTTAGCAGACTTTGTTTGCAGAGGTATAGAAATCTTGACTACCGCCTAAGCAGAGATGCTAGTAAGCAGCAAATCAAAGAAAAGGTGTTGTCAGACTGGTGCATCATGCACTGGGTTATTGCTGCATTTAGTCACTGAAGGCTTCAAGAAGCGTTCCATCCTCATCTGAGTCTGTAATGGAGACGACAGGGGCAAGCTTTGCTGGTGCAGTGGAACGGGAGCGAGGTGAAATGCCGAAGGAGCACACGCTAGGACACGCGTGCTGGCCTTCTCCAGCTCACACCTGCCAGCTCCTGCGGGCGGGCAGATGGCCCTCCGGTGGGGACACCGTGCATGCCAGCCGTTGTCACTAATCCCCTTCCTGGCGCCCTTTCCTGCGAAACGGGCTCAGCTTTTACCAGGTGGGCACTCGCAGGGACTGCTCTATGTCCACGCCAGCCCGAGGGGCGGCTGCACCCCGGGACGTGCCAGGCTCGCCCCGTCCTGTGCAGGGAGGGGCTCACCAGCACGGGCCCTGCGCAGGGTAGACGGTGGTGGGATGGCGAACCCTGACTACTGTAGCAAACTGGTCCCTGTCCCAAGTTCCGAGGGAGCACCCCCCCCCCAGGAGCCTGCTGTCTCATTCCCATGCAGCATCTTTTATTACTTTGATGTCACATCAATCACTGACATTAAAGATCGCCATTAGCATAATCTCTCTCCCCATTACCGTAAGACGTGAATGGTAACCGAGAATGAGACAAGTGTTCTAGAGACTGGAGCGACTCCTTCGGTCTCTGAGGCCTCTCCTGCTATCATTTGAGCTCACTTACGCTGCTTCTATTTTAAGGCTAGGGTAGGTATTTAATCTTTCCTGTTCAAGCAACTCCCTTCTGTCTGACTCTAGTGCTTCTGTGCAGCTGTACGAGCATTTGTGTTCCTTCGTTGCTCCAGGTTACATGTGCAAACTGTGTCGTTTCAGTGCCGCAGTAAAAGCTTTGCTAAAGGAAAAATCTGATCCATTGTGCCTGTCCCTGCCCAGGCAGAAGGACCTCAGAGGTCCTGCCCATCTGCCTGCCACAGCTCGAATACTTTGGCAATTCAGAAAGACCGTCACACCATAAATTTTCAATCCTTAGGAGTCGTTACAGGTACTTCTGCCGTCAGCCAGTCAGTTAGTGGAGTGGTATTAGGAAAGCAGTGTGGATTTATATGAGCTGGGGACCCAGCTGAGCAGTACAGGGGTAGCAGCCTGGCTGCCTTCTC
>VZTL01092919.1:0-13580 GCA_013400535.1 Scopus umbretta
GCTGTGAGGTGCTTGGTTGCCAAGTGGAGTTGAACCACAACAGCATATGAAATCATAATTTTGTTAAAAGTCACTCCAGCTTACTATCTAAACACTATGGTTCTTTATCTTTCAGTACAGAACATTATGATTCATTACATGTGCCTGAAAAAGTATGTTTCTGAAAATTCACTTTAAGCAGACTAGAGACTGGCACCAGTCAGAACTGTCAATATTCAACCCCCTCAAACTACAAAGACATTAATGAAGAACACACATTGCAGCTGTCTTACCACCATGTCATTGCAACTAGCATCAAATGGAAGCAAGCTTTTCATCAGTGCTTTGTCTTCACACAGATGCTTCAATTCAAATGCATATTGTCTCATGTAGGTGTCTAGAGAGTTGCTGAATTCTTGAATTAGTTTCTCAACTGTTTTCGAATGGGAGGTACGAGATGCTATTTTGGTGACTGCAGCCATTATCCATGCTTTCGTTTCCGAAGTAACAAAAGTCTTCTTCAGCAGGCTGTGTAGCTTTGACAAAATAACTTCTGGATCAACATCTGTAAGAAGGCTGGAATATTCCCCCAACACCTATTCACAAAGAACAGACAAAAAAAAAAATGCATTTAGTCACATAAAGCAGTGCTTTTGTTTTGAAATTAGAATGTAGTACTAAATAACAACACAGTAAAATCCACCTTGCATTCAAGAAACTATTATTTAAACATGTTCTAAATTATTTCTTCGCCATTTTGTGTTTTAAATGTCAAAGGCTTGAAATTATTTTTGTGTTTACCTCAGCAGAATCCAGCTTTTAGCTTCTTAAAAATCAAACAGCTGCCTTGAAAAGAAAGCTAAACATAGCATTAGGCCTTTACAAAACATGATTTGCTCATACTACAGCATCTGCCTTGGGTGGAAGCTGAAGCTTACCCAGGTGCCAGACAATACTAGCATAGCACTTGGCCAGTCACCTACCAAGCTAAAAATGCATTTCACAACCACACCTGGCCTAATCCTGATGAAGACATAAAAGCTCTCAGCATGCAGCCAGATTCATGTGGCTGCTAAGCCATTCCAATAGTCACCTGCTTTAAAGGGAGCAAGTCAGCTTTTCCACAAACTATGACAAGATAAGTAGCCCTCAGGCACCAAAAGGTTCACTAAAAATAGATTTCAGCATATTATTTTGACTTCAAGTTAAAACAGAATATTTATGACTAAAAATAAAAGTTTAAAATATTTATTAAAAACATCACCACCTTTGACAGTTTCCTCATACCTGTGTATTACTTTTGACCATGTGTCTACCTTACCCAACTCATAACTTGAAGGAATTTCTGTGGATACAATGCATCTTCCTCTTCAAGTAATGCTAAGTAAGACTGTACTGCATACATCCGTAGCTGATCATCTTCTTTTCCATCATCAAATCCTAGAGAGAAAACAACACATACTTTACCTGAAACGCGAATAACACCTCCCATCAAATATTTCAAAATGCATTTTAAGAAAAAAAGCCAGATGATTAAGGAACCCATCTAACCCTTCAGGGAGTTACTCACCTTCAGCCAACAGCCTCAGAAAGTTGTTTGGGATATCAGGATGCACAACATCACCTCCAACTGAAAACACAGCATTCATTGTTTGGATGAACCACTCATTGTCAGGGGCATACGTGTCCAGATGTTAAGGAATGAAGTGCTAAGGCATAACCTTTTCTTTCTTTTTTAATTTGTTTCCTAAGGAAACACGTTTTCCACAAATCAGCTACCCATTTGCTCTCCCCAGTAAGTTGGGGGCCTGATAGTCAATCTAACTGAAGAGGAAATACTCCTGTATCTTTTATAAAGTGTTTCCTGTAAACTTCATGAAAACTGGCAGTCCGGTAGAGAAGTCTTAAATTACTGCCCTGTTGAAAAAGCCCGTGCATGAACTTACCAGCTATCCGCTGTGTACAATTTGCTGGCTTGCCAATCAATACATCTTAAGTTGTGCATGAATAAATGTTAAGAGTGAAAAAAACAAGAGTTTAAGTAGACTTCACACAGTAGGAACAGTTACATGTTCACACAAGGATTTAGTTCTGGAAATCTGTCCTACTGTATTTTAAGTTCACACTTGTTCTGTGCTTGCTTTCCAGCATAATCTTGTAAGTTTGTTTACCTGCTATCACTTGATCAATGATAGAGTAGCTGTTCTTTTAAGCAGTGTTCTGCTCTTGATTTGGTGAAAAAAAATAAACGTTTTGAAGTACTCCACAGAAAGCAGCATTGCTTATTTTATATTTTTAAAGTTTGATCAGCCTTCGCTAACTTTGGAAGTTAGCTTCCGCCTTCCCTCAAATAAATCCTGAAAACACACACTTACTGAAGGGAAATTTTCAACAGCACAGCAACATTAATATTATTGCCTTATTTTTGCATACTGCGTAACACCACAGCGTTTTTTTTGGTACACTACTCTGTGCCAAGCAGTGCACAAATAGGATATAAGGGAACTTTCTGTTAGAAAGAGCTTACAACTCAAATTATCACACAAGAATACATACAGCAAATGAGGCAATGGCTAAGTATAACAACAATGTCCACCAACCACATGCCAAACACCTAATCAACACTTTCCTCTTTCTGGCATAATTAAATAATCTTTTCTTCGTTTCTATGAAAATGTGTTATTCTTAAAATCCATACACCAATGAAGAGTTCTCTCATAGGAGGATTACTCCCACAATTACAGAACAGCACCCAATGTAGCACTGAGCTATTTCTCTCCATGCAGTGGTGTAGACTTCAAAGTTTTAATTTAAAAATATAAGGACTTAATGCTAAACTCCAAAGCCAAAATTAAGTATTTCAAGTGCCATTACAGTTTCTCAGTGAAATACAAGGAACACTGTGGTGGGTTTTTTTGGTTTTTGTTTGTTTGTGTGGTTTGGGTTTTGGTTTTTTGTTGTTTTGGTTTTTTTCTTCATGTTTTTTAGACATCTGAAATAGTGGAAAGCACAGCTGTAACACTTCCTTCTTCAAAAGATCATGAAAGATGCTTTGAAAGGTACAAATGCTACATTTGCCTGAGCTCTAACTCCAAAGCTTCAGTAAAATAAAAGGATATTTCTCAGCTAGTTCTGCTATTTTGCCAACTAAGTTGATGATAGCATATTCATCCTTGCTTTCTTTTAAGTAGTCAAGCATCTTCTGAACTATGACAATTACATTCTGTCCATTTGTAATTCTATAGAGAAGCTCTAAAGTCTGAAAGACAAGGCGAAAAATGTATTTAATTGGCTTTGATGACTCAAAAAAAGGAAACAGCCAAACAGAAACAGTTTAGAACGATGCCAGATTAAGCAACTCTAATTGGCAAGTCTTAAATGAAATACACTGCTTATCTACACAGCTTGTCACATTAATATTGTTCAGAACTTCTCTCTCACAGTAACTGAGACATAGTATGCTTTTTACACTATTCATTTTAGAAAACGTATCACCCACCTTAAAAATTAACTTAATTTTTTATATTTAAAAATTCACTGACCTCTCTTTTAATAATGGGATCTGGATGGTCCAGACATTCAATTATTGTCATCTGGTGCTGAAGTGCCAGATTAGGATCCTGTTGGATAACGTAAGTCAGAGCCTTTAAACCTAGAATATAAGTGATTGGAAATGACATAGGAGAATGTATACTACTATGATCAAATTAAAAACATCTTAGCAAAATCCAGTATCCTTACCCAAGTATTTCAAATTAATTTTGGGTGACAAAACAAATTTTCCAATGCACTTGGCAGCCTTTTCAAGTAGTTCAGATTTCGGATGAATTGTATAAATTGTTTGGACACATTCAAACAAGATGGCTGCAGGGAGTAGAGGGGGGAAGAACATGTAATTAATGTGTATTAAATACTTCTATAATGTAAATTTTTTTAACAAACAAACAGGGTCATTGACTGTATGAAGGAATTGCAGTGTTGTCCCACCCCCACTGAATATAACTGCAGAGTCTGTACTGACAGAAGTGAAAAACAGGATGAAATACTACCTCCTTTAGTATATACATATTTTTATTAGCCTTTGCCACGTGCAAACAACTTTCCATCCTTAAAGTTCTTCCAACCTTCAAGTCTCCTATAGTTATTCAAGGGACTAGACTGGGACAGTCTTTAGAAAGCTAGTGGGCAACTATAAAGCATTCGAGACAAAATATTTTTCAATAATTCATATGATTTCTTAGCTACTACTGACAGCCAAAATCACCCCGAGAACATCCTTATTAAAAAAAATTTTGCAGCTGTTTGAGAAAAAAAGCTAGAAATAAACTGAACAACACACAAAAAGTAATTAAACCTTTGTGGCAAGCAATTTGGGCAAAGATTCAGACCAAGTGACTCTCTCCAAGTTAACTGGCATTTAAAATTATGATTTTCAGTTGTTCTTGTAATTCAGTCTCTTAACTGAATTGTCCAATAGACAACCACCTACTCTTCCTGAGCATTACAAAACTATATCTTCTCAGAAAGGCTAGCATATTAACTACTCAGTTGTCTACAAGAAGCAAAAAACATGCAATAACCAAGGACTTTGTGTAAGAAAGAGTAATCACTCAATTATATTTTTCTTTTGTCTGGGATCATCAACTAAAGTTTTATAAAAAGCTTATCATATGTGAACAAAAACTCCATACCTACATTCTATGGTCTCGTATACATCAAAATTAACTGCCCACTTTGGCCCCTTAAGTGCTTAAAACAAATTAACTGTTAAACAATCATCAAATGCAAGTGCAAATTGTCTGTATTACAAGGCAACACACCTCCCAATATCCTGGGAAACTGAATACACTAAACATCTGACAGAGGCTTCCTCATGTATTATTTACTAAAAGAGAATACTTCCTCAAAGCTTCCCTTTTTAGTGGAAGTGAAGCTTCCACAATGCTTTACAAAACAGATATTAAGTAGGCATTAGAACTATAGAGCTTTGGGCCATGTTCCTCCTCCCCTCCACAACCTCCTCAGTGTTGTTTTTAAAGTCTCAATTTTCTTTCCATTCCATTAGCACAGGTGCTTTGGCAACATCTATGGGGCTTTACTTTAACAATAAAATAATGGGGGGGTTAGTTTGGGTTTTTTTTGTTTTGTTTTGTTTTAAATAGTGAAACAGCTCTTAATGTAGGGTTCTAGAACATCAGCTGTGAATGTTTGGGGAGGTATTAAGACCTGGGGAGGGGAAGGCAAAGAAAAATCCAAATAAATTGCTCAGTGTTTATTAGAAAAACTTAACACTATGACTATTCCTTTTGCTCAGCTTCGTCTGCTGAGAAGATAATGAAATTAACATGGTCTTCCACCATGTTCTAGAAATTTTAAATTGAAATGTGTGGTAAAACCTTCTTTTCACAGGCACTGCAATCATTGAACTCTCGAGGTGTCATTTTTTTTAACTGTGGCTAGAGAAAAAGCCCTACACAGCTGTACAGAACTGATGCTGTCACTCTTGCACACTTTTTATTGCCTTTCTCAGGGCAGTGAGAGGAAGATCTAAGCATTTCTAATAAACAGGGATGTATCAGTACGATTTTTCTTTTATCATTTATTTCAAACTTAAGCAATGATCAATAAGAGCTTGCATGAAGAAGTTGTATTTAAGGCCAAAGACAATGCAAACACAGGATAGAGGCTTTTCAGTCAAGATGAATTCCCAGTAAATAAAAATGTTTTACTTGAATGATAAAAAACTGTGCTGTACAGCAATGCACCACTTCCTTTACAATTTACTAGTTGGACACTTAAGAATACGGTAGTATACTAAGAATATAATTAGATTTTTCAGAGTACTGCATACATATTTTAGCATGATCAATTACTCACATTTTCAATCTTTCCAAATACTGATAATTACATAAAATAACCTCACCCACCATATGTAATATTATGATTTATCTCTGCTCTTCTTAAAGATTCATCTAGAACATCATACATCAATTCGCTCGTTCTGTTTAACAAGAAAAAAAATATTTTAAATTATTTGCAGTGCTAACAAGCATGTAGTCTTATTTTTCCAAACAGCTCAAACAGTAGCATTGAAGTCTGTAACACAAATTATTCATATCCACAGATTCACTTTAACATGGAAAAGCTCTATAACATGTTTCTAAAATGGCATCTAACAAGATGCTTGCAGCTTCCAAAAGGAACATTTACCATATCACAAGAAAAGAAATACTTCCCTTACTGTGTATAAAAAAACCCAAAAGAAACAAGAAAAGGATCAAAGACAACTAGTTCCTCACAAAATGTCACCACTTTTTAAAGTATCTTTACTCTGGATTTTCACACAGTTGTTTGGTAACCTAGTAACAGAAGTCCCAGCAAAAATATATTTCAAGCATATTCCATAATAATCAATTGTTTAGCCAATCCAGAAGCTAAGAAACTAATTTTGCCGTTTAGAAAGTATCTCCTCACTGTATTTTTTTTAATAAATGTGTATGAAGTTCAACACCAAAATCCTCTTATTAAAAAAACACCAAAACCAAACCACACCAAAACCAGAAAGCTGTCTATGAGGTACAGATCATGACTACAGTCTTTGTATCTTCCAAGTAGAAATTACAGAGAAAGATCTGGTTACCTTGGGTCACCTTTTCCTAACAGCCCCAATATTCTTAAAAGCTGAATTTGTAACCATGGTGCAGGCACGCTGTGATAGTTGAAGTCAACAGGGAGCTTTCCTCCCACTACCTGCTTGAGGATGGTTACAAAACTCCCAGTCAGGTCCTTGTATCCAGATGAGTTTTCCTACATAATGAAATACAATTCAAGTATTTTGATACAGCACCTCAAAAGTAAAAGTAATCCACAAATTGACTAAAATGAAAATACCTACCCTGATGGTTTCATTTCTTTAAATCAAACTTCTACTCTCATCCCCCAAGACCTGCAAGCTCTTCGCTTTAAACCTATGCTATTTTCTCACACCTTTGCAAAGGCAGTGAACTTAACTTGACAGCAACAGTAAACAAAAAAAAAAATTTACAAGCCAATTTCAGCAAACCCTTTAACACACTGTAAAAGTTAGATCCTTTACCTAAGGATACCAATGATGTTGAGCATTTGGTCACAAGAAGTGGCTCTGTCAAGCTAAATGGAGAGCTAGCACAAACAAACATAACAGATACCCATGATCACAGAAATTAACTTTTCTAACGAACACAAGTAAGTTTTTTCTGCAAAACTTCTGTACAGTACACCGTGTATTTAAAATGTGTGTGTATATTTTTGTACATATATATATAGTTGTAGTTCTTATATAGTACATATATATATATATATAAAAAAGAGCTCCTAAGTTCAGTTGTGCTTCTAATTCTTTGCCTACCTTAATCATTTGAAGATAAATATGCAAAGAAGCAGCCATGACTCCAGCATCCCTGTCACATAAGGCTTTCCGGAACTTATCATGAATATGCTGAACTTGATTAGGAGCAATGAGATAGAATTTATATAAAGCTTGAACAGCTTTTCTTCGGATAATTTCCCTGAAGAGAAATGAGATTTACATAAAACAAACTGAAGTTGCTTGTGTATTTTAAGTACTGACTTAACAAAACAACTTGCACTTGTTATTTCTACAGCAATGTAAAATTATGTGACCAGCCATCAGAACATCACGATTTGGAGAGAGATGAGAATCCATGTTTTACGTATTTGATAACAAATGACTGCGCAAATACCATCTAAGTGTGGAAGTGACAAAGCAAACTTAAAAGCATAGCAGGGCTTGATGTCAGATTGACAATTCAAAACAATGGCTACCAAATAAACAATTAAATTGGCCACTGCTATTCTGTTGTGGTCACACATGCTGCTCCAAAAAACACCAGTCTAGAAGTTACTGAGTTCATTCTGCAGTTCCCTTCCTAATCAACACAACACTTACAATTTTATCCTCTGTGTATGGGATATTATAAATTAAGAATCAAACAATTCAAGGGTATTGATACTTGCAGATACACTTTTACCAACAAAGGTTCTATAAAGAGCTTTATTTTAAAAAAAAAAAAAAGTTATCAGTGAAGTACTTCAAGGATCCCAATCTGTTTCTCCACTTACTCTAAAAACACTTCATCCACCTATTTGTTAAAAGGATGCCAGCAGATAAATTCAATTACATTTACCATCAAAACTGGTTATGAAAAAAATTAATACCTATCCAATACTCAGTCAAGACTGCAAATAAATGAGACTAGTACCAAGAGAAAACCTAGGAGAGGAACATTTTCTGAAGGTAATGATTAGAGAGACCAACTCAGAGAAAAAACACCAGCTTACTAAACTACCTACAAAATTAAGTCATTCAACTGTACAAGGCCAATTGGAATTCTGTAAATTAATACGTACTTAGAATGCTGAAGCTTATCTTCTATTAGGGGAAGAACAGCTGGAATCATCTCCCGTGGAAAGATCTGGCTCACAATGGTTAACGCCATGCACACCTCTACTAGATTAGTGCTCTGTAAGTCCTGTCACAATAATCGAAATAAGACAGGCATGTTTCATTTAGACTTTTAAATTCTGCACAGACATACCCCAAAACTTTCACAAGCAGGCTGGATCTAGTCCACCTACACAGCCCACCTACAGCAAGCATCCTGCTGCCAGCCATCCTGTTGTCTGCTTGTGTTTGAGAAGTGTCAGATCTCGCTGAGCTAATAGAGTTCTTTTCTTCTCTTATACATGAAAAAGGAACATGCAGCTCCTCACATTCATGTTATAGAACTACATTCATATTTTAAACGTACACAAAATTAACACAAAGCTACAATCCATGTTTGTTTACTGAAGTAGTTTGATGGTTGCAAAACCATGCTGAGTCCCCAGCTGGATCAGTGAGATGAGTCACTTCTCACAGAATTCAACAGTATTCTCTTTAGTGCCTTTGATCTAGCCCAAAGAATTGGGAAGGAAGAAAAAAAAAAAAGAAAAAAAAAGGAAACAGAGCAAGCTCAATAATATTGCCAATTACATACTGTACACTAAAACAAGACATTAAGACATTAATACTCGCTAAGAAGAGAATGCAAATTACACATAACATTCTACAAAAGAAAGAATAAAAATTCACAATCTGTCCCAAATACAATTAAAAATAGCAGATATAGCTCACCGTAACCTAAAAAGCTTACTGTAACCTAAAAAAAGGATGGATGAATTGATGAAATACAAGACTAGAATTATTTTTCAAAACAAATGAAACTTGTAAGATTTCCAGCTCGCATCACTATTTGCTCTGAGCATTCGTCCCAGATTGGTTTTAGTGCTCGTTTTGGTTTAGTTCTTTGTGGCCTCTCATTTTTTCACTTTTTTCTATACCCTTACTAGTTTCAAGTCAGATTTTTAAAGATTATAAAACAGTTTTCAATCACAACAGCAAAGTTGTGAGCATTGCTTTCAGTCAATAATTTATGTGACTTCAGCCTACTGTAACAAAAGTAATCATTACGCAGCTGTTGTAAGTCACAACTGCTCCATGTAAGAGGCAGTAATACTTAAGATGACACCGATGAAATATTATTAGGTAATAGATTTCCAGTGCCACTCCAAAGCATATTTCCATTTTCTATCAAAAGAGCTCAAAGAAGCCAACAGATACTTGCTGTCAGCTAAAAGCAGAAGTTTACATATTTCAATGCATGCATGGCTCCTCCTGGAGCTGGGAAGATGTAGATTTGGTACATTTTCTAAAGGAAATTCTATGGTATATCTCCTTTGAAAAAAATCTTAAATTATAGCTTCAACAGCAGGAATGCCAAGATTAAATTAAAAAGCCAGGGAAAGCCATTTCAAATTTTCATTGCTAATGAAAGAAACAGCAGCTTTAAGAGAGCAAGACAGAATTAATGAGTACATAGCTTAGATATGGTGCGACACAAAATGGGAAGAATTGGTCCAAGTTTAGTTTACCTCCAGACCTCCAAAAACACTGTACCTTCACAACTGTGTTCACAAGTAGAAGTAGCAGCTCATGATTTTCATGGAGAAATAACGAAACTGCCAAGTAACCTATAAAAGAAAGCACCCGTACATTACTACTTACAATCAATAAGCAACGTCAAGATAGAAAACTTAAAACTGTAATACAAGAAGAGTTAATTCAAACAATTAAAAAAACCCACTTTTGGATGACAGTTGCTTGTGTTTTAAATATCAAAAGTTTCTTTTATTTCCAGGCAAACCAGTTATATTTAAGTTGCAGTAAAGGTCAACAAATAACAGCTAGGAATTTGTAAGCTGTGAGAAATAAGAGGCATTACAATACTGTTATAGCTGAAGAGCAGACAAGAACACCATGTGAAACCACTTCCTAGAAAACAAGTATCTTCTCTGCACAGGCAAAAGCATATTCCTTCTAGACTACACAACAAATGCACTTCCTTATATTTGTTTATAAAAATCCCTTGTTATTTCTTAACAAGGAGGAAACAATTCCAGAACCCCAGAAAATAAACCTGCCAGAAACCTTTTTCTTCAAGACCCCTTGTCCTTTTAAAATAACGGACTTAAAGGGCAGGGGGTGGGGAGGAGGGTGGGGTAAACGTGCCACAACTCATGACAATATTTGTATTACAGAGGTGGATCTAAAAAAAGTCTTGGTTCATTCAGGGCTTAGGGATCAAAACAAGTACCTTAGATACAAAATAACTGTATCATCCGGGCTATCAGATTGATCTACCTGCTTGTGCAACTATGGACTCGATCAGTTTAGCACACCTGCAAAAATGTACTTTGCTCTCATTCATTGAGGCTTACATTGAGTAAAAGAGTAACCCATCTGGATTGGATCAACTGACACTTCCTTAACACTGACTTTGGTACACTGCACCAAGAACAGACAAGGTCATCCTCATATATCACATCCAACTGCAGAACAACAATAAAAACAAAACAAAGAACAAAAAGAAACCCCCACAAATCCCCACACACACTCTTGATAACATCCTTTTACCAGACCAAATCTTAAGGGTGCTTTGTGTCCAGAGAACTTTAAGCCACCTACATTTAAAAAAAATAATGCTGCTTCACCAATGCCTTCTCAAAAAGAACCCTAGTATGGAAAGGTCTCAAACCAATTAATAACAAGACACATTGGCTCTTGACATGTACAGAGATCTCAAAGTTTTCTTCGAAGCAGCTTACCCCCTGCCCTCCCAGGTTTGGTGGAGACAGAATTTCTTAATCCCTACCAGAGCATCTGCACATTGGCTTTCATTACTCGGGGATAAAGCAACTTTAAGTCATCACTTGTAACGCATTCTCTCAGAAACTCCAACACTTGAGTGGATGATCCAGATGAAATTCAAACAAAGAATATCAAACAAGCGTATCCCGCAAGATACTGCCTTCCTTCTGTGCATGCAGACATAGTATTGCTTGGAGTTAAACCATTTTCTCTGCAAACAAGAAGAAAGGTCTTCACTAGGCAGTTGAATCAGCAACTGCAGGGAAATTCTCCAGACGAGACAGGCTGACAGCTACTTAAAACTAAATCTACTGGAAACAAGTTAATAGCCACACTGGCAGGCAAGGAAACCACAACAGCATGAAATTTCAAAGAAATCTAGCCTTTCAGATTTCTTCAGGAACTTCTGCATCTATAATAGATGCTGTAAGGACCTCCCCATTTGCCTCATTTCCTACAACTGTTTCTAAACTAAGGAAGTCCTACAAGCACCAAACCAGAAAATACTTTGGGGTCACTCTGCTAATAGCAATAAGCCCTCTATAAAAATTCTAAACATCTATCTCTAAGTTGGGAAAACCTCCTATTGGGAAACCAATACTACGCTTGCAGAAATTGTCTGACATTAACATCTTCGTCTACTCTTGAACTACAGTACCTGAAAAAGAAACCAAATCCTGTCAGAAACTCATCCTCAGCTTGATGTGTTTAACACAATTTTTCATAAATTACCTGTTTATTGGTGCCATAATTCAAAACAATGAAAGAACAACTGGTGACTTAAATTAACTTCCCCTGCCTTCTGTTCTACAAGCAGATACAGAGCACCTCACAAACTAGGGATTTTGTTATTTTCAAAGAGGAGTGAGAGACCAAAAAGTAGAAGAACATTTTAAGTAAGTTGTATTTTTACATAAATTATAAATCCTAAGAAACTTTAAAAATAGTTTGGGAATATTATTAAGGCTACAGCTTCATGCACATACCAACTCTTTTCTCCAAAAGATTTCCTTGCTGTGCAAGCTTGATTGCATGGATATAACCAAAGGAAGACTCGTACCCCAGCATTTCACAATAGATGAGTCTCACCATACATTCTTTCATCAGTCTCTGAAATACCAAAAAGAAATTATTGAGAATTTTAAGTCAGACATATTTATGCTCTTCTTCACTGCTCTAATGAAGTAGAGGACCTTAACTGATCTGTTTTCTAAAACACATCTGTTTTCTAAAATCAGGGTACTCGCAATTTTTTTCCTTGCTATGAACCTGTTCTGTGAACCAGTACCAATTTTTGACCTTAACAGTAGAGCTCCCCACATACAACCCTGAAACATGCTATCCTATTTTGACTAGCGTGTGTGTCATCAATACTAGATTGATTATGACTAACAAAAATTATCTGAAGTGTTAGATGATCACACTGCTAATGCAAATTATATTTTAGCAATCACTACACTGACCTAGGATGGGTTATCACTATGTGTGAGGTAAAACTTTATTTTTCCCTTCAAAAATTCTCACTCATGGGGCTGAGATACACATCAACTAACTCAAACCAGAATGTATCGACTCCTGCAACTCAGATACGAGCAACAGTGCATACAACAAAGCACAGCTTCTCACATAGCACAAATTAGTCGTAAAAATACTGTTGGCCTGCAAAGAACATTATTTGATGGAAGCAGTTCATCACCTAGCTTTTTTGCCTGCATTATTTCCGAAACTACAGAATGACAGACTCTGGGTGCCATATTGTTAGTTTATTCACATCAAACAGAATCACAACGTCCTCACTATTTTAACCATGCTGCAACACCACAGACAGTGGTACCTTTTACTGCTGATGACTAAACATCTAGAATGCAGGTAACCTGTACACTACCTACAATGCAGATAACCTGGCAAAAAGAGAACAACTGTTTTTCTTCCCCTCTGGTCTGTTGTTCCCACAGCCTGCGACCAGTAACAGAACTTACAAGTGTTGTGGTGGGGGCAGAAACTGTTGCTTTCAAACTGGCTAGCTCCTGCTGGATTAATTTTTCTTCTTCCTAGAAGAGATTAAACTTCTTTATTTTAATCTCGCGTAAATCTGGGAGGCAAAATACGAAACAAGAGTCAGAGAAGACATGTTAATGTAACATTATCCCACCGCCGCCTCAAAAGCGGTTGTGGTAGGAACACCGGACCGCTCGTTTCAAGCGCGGGCGGCGACGCTTTGCGGCCGTGTTTTCCCATCCCACGGCCCCGCGAAGCAGCATAACGCGGCAACCCGTGCATATGCACGGCAGCGAGCTTCATCGTCCAGCTCCGGCGCTCAACGAGGCACAGTCCCGGGGCTGAGGGGAGACGC
>VZTL01092953.1:0-13519 GCA_013400535.1 Scopus umbretta
TGCCTTGTAATTTAATAAAGTACTATGCTGCACTGGCATATCGGCTGGATAGTTTATACCGCATAATGAGACAGCAAAGATACTGAAGCAGCAAAAGTGTAATTTCAAAATGACATGTTTTTGCAAAGTGTATAAACATCAGACAGATACCAATAATCATAGGTAATGAAATCCTGCAGGTACCTTGTAAGAGTCCTCACCAGTGCAATAACACCACAGCCCACAAAGGGGCACCCAGATGCTGTCTTTAAAACCATAACCCTCCAGCACCTTCTCATGTGTATTTCCAGACACTTGAACTTCAGAATTTCAAAGACAAAAGTTTCCTCTCACCATGACACCACTCCAAAATCTCAGTGAAATCCCAGCCTAGAAAAAACCTTTAAAGTCAATGGAGTTCATCTGAGTATACATTTAATTAATCTCTCTCCATTTATCACTGTGACAAGTATGATATAAGAGTAATTTACAGGTATTGCTTTTTTATAAAACCACCAACACGTTTTAGGCTAATGAAACCGAGGCCAACAACAACATTAAAAAACAGCCTCAGAGAAAAACTGCCAAGTGCTTGTTTGGCCAGAATGTTTATCATAAAAATAACATTACACATGCTCAAACTCTTATCAGTCGGATGCTTCTTGAATTTGCTCCAGTTGCATTTGGCTATGCCCTTCCCTTTTCTATTAAAGTATATCCACAAAGACATTGCAATTTTGTCCCTTTCCATTGCTGGCAGCTCAGATACAACTGAGCTTTTCTGATAACCCTCCTGCATTCCCACTTCGCCTGGTATAGTGCACTTAATGTCTGTATGCTGGTCATTTTTCCAGTAAAATCTATTTAACATCTGTGACTCGGTGGAGAAATAGAGAAGGGATAAAGCCCTTCAGTGTTGAGGCAACCATGATCTCAGTGTTATACCCAGCTGATAAGAAACCTGAAATGAAAGGGGGTTTATAGCAACTGTACATTAAAAAGATCTGCATATCACATATATGGCTGTGATTTCTGCACAGTACATTTGCCAGACCACTGCTTTAATTGGCTAATGGTCCCTGAGAAAGCAGAGCTTTGCTTGCTGTATTGCCAAGAGGCAAAACCGGGAGAAATCAGACTAACTCAGCCAATGAAGGTAACTGCTTTACTGAGAAACAACCAACTGGTAACTATAAGCATCCCGGGGACCCTATATTCCAATGGAGTGAGGACATTCTGCAATTCCAAGGGACATTAAAAGCAGCTTCTTGTCTACAATTAACCTTTCACTGTTGTGCCTTGTTAATTAAAGAGAAAAAGTCTGTAATGATTGGAAAGTGGGCATTAAGGCTATGGCATGGCATCAACTTCTATGGCTACTATTTAACCTGTTAATTTTAACTCTGCCATTCTTTTCAGAACAATGCCTAATACTGTATCTGTAATGACAGCATCTGATAATATGCATTTATACAGATTTACATCACTTTACAGAACTCAAAAACATGTCACATTTCCAATACAAATCACTCATTACAGCAAATGGCAGTAGCTTTGGCTCAAGCTGTTAGGATAGTCACTGGAGAATGGTAGTCACACGTAAGTACTGAGATTTAAGAGATTTTATTTGGATCTCTGTGTTACTGTCTACTGCTGGAAGGCCAGACAAACAGCACTTAGCTATTATCTGAGAAACATGAAATAAAATTGATCAATTTTATCTCTTTGTTTCCAAAATAAAATGGCACAGTAAAGTGAGCAATCCATGGTATGGATTCCATCTACAGATGACAAGTCCACTCATTCTCCTGTGCTTTTGCAGGCTGAAGTAACAAAGACAGTAACATTGTATGTGACCAGCAGCTTGCTGGAAATGTCTTTGGCAAAAGGAGGATATTTGTCACCACCTGAACTTGTATTAAACCATTTAGCATATGCTTGCTTACAATCTTGCTGCAGAATGAGATATGAAGTGTCGTGAGACTCAGCTGTAAGATAATAGCATGCAGTAAAGCACATTTGTATCTTGATATGTCTGGTACAATAGAAAGAATTATTATGTCCTATCCATTTACCGCACATCACAGCCAGAGTTGTAATTGGCCAGGATGGTTAAGACTTGATTTAAGGCAACAATTCTATCAGCTTGGTCTTTGCTAATAGAGCATAAGTGTTCCATACAACGTTGTATTTCCCTGTGTTACAGCCTGCCCTAGGTTGTGTGCTGCAGTCTAATCTATTCCTGCCTTTACATCATTTACTATGAGAGAATACAGATGCATGTATTTGATCGATCTCCTTATTTACACAAGAGAAGAATGATATTTCTCAGAGGCTTACCCAAAATATCACCATTTTCAAATCAATAACAATTGTTAAGAGGATTGCAGATTCCATTTTGACTCACTAGGACATTTGATGGATTACAGTGATCAAAGCTAAATATCCTTTGGCATCAGGGTAAGGTATTTTATTTTATACTTGTTATAGACTAATACAGAAAAATCAAAGAATTAGATGACAAATGAACATTAGTGAAGTGAGTAATTAGAAGTATGGTTTATGGCCAACAGTAGTTAAATGGCTTCATTTGTATTAGAAGTATGGTTTATGGCCAATAGTAGTTAAATGACTTCATTTTTAAATATATATGATGAATCATATTAGCAGAATGGAGCGTAACGAAAGTAATGAATGCCTAATTCTCTTATGGAAATGAATAATGCCAGTTTCAGACAGAATCCTAATTACATAATTGTGCATTGAGGTCTTTGACTTGTTTGTTTTTCTGAAGCCAGACCTGTGAACAGTTTTAGATTATATTCTTAATAGCTTTTGCTTTTTTCCCTAAGAAAGAAGATGACACAGAAAGAGCTAGACGCCATCTTCCACCTCTAAAACTTTATGGCAGTGATTTGGATTGTTCCCAGCTTGGCAGCAGTCATGTATTAATAATGCTACTGAGTGGCTTTTTCAATAGGTTTCTCAGCTCATTTTTCTCATGGACTATGGTGTGTAGGACTGAACTACCAACAGGATTGTCACTTGTGCTGGAAACAGAAATTCCTACAAGCTGATGGGTAAGGCATGTTGATGGGCAAGATAGCATTAAACTCAGTAACTACAGCAGCTGGTAACAGGCTCTTAATGCTCCGGTAAGTAGAGAAGTAGTATTCTGCAGTTCTATTTACTGTCATATTTTTCAAATCAGGAAAACAAAAAAATCAAATCAGACATGTAAGAGACTGTAATTTGTAGCCCATTCCTACCTCCTGTGGCCAAAGGATCCCACGATGATTTCAGTTTATAACTATAGCCACCTCCTTGCTGTTGCAGGAGCTCTGGTTTGTTCTCCAGTTTGTTGACACTAGTGGTTAAAGCTATGCTCAGGACGTAAGTCTAAAAGTCAAAAGTGTCTCTCTGTGATGACAGTTTCTCATTTGATTTGTGACAAGCCACCTAGTCTCTCAGACTCTTCTTATGCATGGCAATGGCACACCATGGTGTGTTCTGGCCTCCCGTCTCACAGGTAATGTTCCACAGCTCCCTTCTGGCTCAAATATCCAGATTTCCTTGACACAGGGAGAAAAGCATACAATTGAGGACAGCACAGAAGTGTTCCCTGGTCCCTGAGAGGGACCTAACCACAGAGTTGTGGCTTTTCCTTCCTGCATTGGAGAAAAGAGCACTTTCCTATTACCTTGTTGTAAAGCTTGTAACACATGGATGCTTTGGAAGCAGACTCAGTCCATTTGATATGTTAAAAAGAACTCAGAGTGTTGTATAACATTTTAGGATCTGGTGCTACCAATGCCAAAACCAAAGACAATACAAATGGGTTTTTGTGCAACATAGTTTGCATTACACAGACAACCTGCTATCATGTTTGCAAAGGTAATGATAACATATGAGAATCTTTTGCAGTCACTGATTTCCAGGTATCTCTCACCACAAGTTTTTCATTTCAGTAGAAACATGATCTAGATAAGATGCCTGCCTAACACATACACCTGAGCTCTTTCCCTCAGCCTTTCTTTCTGCATGCTCTCTCTAACAGCAAGTAGTTGACGCAACAGCCTGAAGCAGCACATAGAACATCTTAATAAAGGAAGAAAGAGATGTCCCTCTTGTTGTCCCAAGAGAAGTGAATGCACAGGATATTCAGAAAAATCAATATCTTAATAGACTAAGAGTGGCAAATTTTGGAGGGAACCTAGAATAAACCTTGAGGTTCTGGTTGGTTTTAAAAGCTTTGTAACAGCTTAGTGCTTTCCTTGACCACCCTTCATCAGAATAACGGCTGCTGTGATATTGCAGACTTTAAAAGAATGTGGGATTGTTTATTCTTTCCAGTTTTTGCTCTTCCAATGAAAGCTAAAATGTAAAAAAGGTCCACAGAGCTGTGAGTGAATGGAGACATTAAGCCTTGTGTAGCGCTTAGAAGAAGCTGCTTCTAAAGCTACTTATTTTCAGACACTGATACTTTCAGAAAAATGCCCCTGGCTAGGAGGTTTCTTGCAACTCCCATTTTAATTCCTCTCATAGAAAGTAAATTTTCAAAGTCATTCTGCTGTTGGGGAAAAGTAGCAAGGCTACTCTGTATTAGAGGGCAAAAGGGGTCCAGAGGGAGAGCTAGAGAAAAAAAACATAACAATCAAAGTCAATTCAAAACAATACATGTCTTTTAATGTGTTTACCAAGCATCATTGTTCTACCTTTTTTTCAGTACTTCTCTGTGAAATACGCTTCACAAGGGAGTGTTGGAGTGTTCACAACAAAATAGAAAAATGCAATTTTAAGACAGATTGTTTAAAAACAAATTAATTACAAAATTTAAAGGACCACAATACGATACTCCAGGGAATGTTCCAAGGGAACAAATGGCTTATGCAATTCAGGGTGTGCGACACTGGCCCTCAAGGAGCATCAAGTGGGTCAAAGATAACCCATATGCTTTTAATTGCTAGATTATGGGTTTAAACCAATGCAGGTCTCCTCTGTTAGGCTATGAACCAATCTGTTCCAGTCAACTGGAATTTTGTAGTCACTAAGCTGACATTTAAACTAGGACTGAAAGTTCGACTATTTTTTCTTACCTCCTTTAATTTGCAGGATTAGAAATGCCCATTAACATTGAGATATTACAATATTCTATAAAGTATTAGGTATTCCATCTAGTGATAAGTAAGATTGGAATAAACTGTTCTGTTTGTGATTTTAGTTAAGTGTCCAAAGATAATTCAGTTGCCACTCTTTCTACTAAAAAGTGGTTGGAACAAATCTTAAAAATATATTTGTAACCCCATAGCATCAGGTTGTTTAAATTTTACTTTCAGGTGTCAAAAGGAAAGTAATTCTTCACATTCAACTCTCAGGTTTTATTTTGCACTGCCAGTGAGGGCTACAATTACTACTATGTACAGGAGTAATTATTTCTTAACTTGCCGTTTAAATTCATAGTTATGTTGCTGAATAGTCATTGAATAAACTGTTGTGATTTTCAGAACTATAACAATTGGAAGCTTGTGTTGATTTTTTTACAAAGTTTTCTGGGCCTCAAATTTTTTAACACAACTTCTCAAGTTTTAATACATAACTTTCATCTAATATATTCTGAATCTCAGTTTCTAAGCAGCAAAGAATTTAAGTGGAGATTATTTTTGGAGGCCAAATTTAGAAGGACAGATCCTGAGAAGGTGTATACAGTGTATATAAATGACTGAAATGAAGTTGTTCAAATTGCAGCACTTAAGATAGAATTTAAAATAAAACAAAGCAAAATTCCAAATATCCAGAGTCTGCATTCCTTACATTAGAAAATAAAGCAGGAGAAGGTCTGGACAAAAATAAGAGTCTTTTTTTTTTAACGTCAAAACTTTCAATTTACATTCAAAATTTCAAATCAAACCCCGTAGTTACTGCCCATGTCTGCCCCAGTGCTGGGGCAGAATGTATGGATGGTTCCTCTCTCCCATAACTTAACATTGGCTCATTTTGATTCATTCATCGCACCCCATAACATGATTTATTGTCTCCTGCTATGTGTGTGATATATTGCTATTTTATCAAGCCTTTGATGCAGCCCATCATTCAACATGTTCTAGGCAGCAGAATCTTCAGTATATACACAAGCATTGTTTATAGTGGTTCTGCATCATATTTAATGTTGCAGGTATATTGGTTATCCAGGTAACTCTGCTACCTGAGAGGCATTCATCTTTTTCCTTTCCTTTTCTCTCTTCATCAAAAAGTTAAAAATAGGATTGGCTTTGATGCAGAACATTAATTTGAGGAACTGGTTTGAAGACCACAAACAAAACCTGTCATCTCCCACCTGCAGCTTCATCAAATGTGAGGTGGTCTAATTTGCCAAGTTTCCTAGAGATGTCAGGAACAGCTGCTACTCATTTACAGCTTATAAAGGGGCTTTAATCAAAGCAATGTGGACTCTCAGGGCTGGCACCAATGGCAGGAAAAGACTGAACTCACTAGGTCCTTATTTATCAGTGTTAAGTTAATAGGTTTTTGAAAAATAATATCTCGCTGCTGTAGTTGGAAAGGTTGGCAGGATTAGATATAAGTACAGTAAGGTCTGTACAATAAATATTTGGTCTAGAAGGAAAGTCAACAAAGATGTAGCTTTTGAAAGATAAATGCTGCAATGGTAAATGTCAAATATTGGGACAATACTGAGAAAGAGATTTAATATCCAATGTCTGTAGGAGGAGAGCCAGATAATGAAAGCATTGAGATTATGCACAGGATTTTTCTTCACATGGTAATTTGAGAGGGATGGAAAGAATCAAGAATCTTGATAAAAATAAAGTTTAGAATCTGAAAGAACTGTGGGTGTGTTCAGCAACAGAAAGCTTCTAATGAGCTTTAATTACAAACAATGTCTCTGAGAAGGACCTGAAGGCTGAATAACAGGCAATAGCTCTCATGAAAAACTTAGTCTTCCTTTTGCTTGAACAATTTCAACACAAATCTCTATTTCTATTTTTATGTCTTTATTTCTGTTAATACCTCTATTTTCAATGGGAAATTTCAGTTTGCAAGCTAAATGACTGTTCAAACAAGAAAGATCAGATTTTGCTTATCTGGCAAAAACAATGAAAAATTTTAAGAAGCTCCCACAAAAGTATAGTTCTTACTGTTGAGGCAACTGTCAAAGTTTATGTGTGAAGGACATATGAAATGACACATGTCAGCATCTCACAACTCAGCAGTTGGCTGTAGGCAAAAATGGTGGTACAAGGCTGAGGATAAGAAGCACTATGAAGGTAAAAGCTTGTGTCTAAAGTCCTACATGTACTGCAGGTTTTAAAAAAAAATGGAAGCCTGTCTACACCAGCCACGATCTAATTATGATTGAACTGATAGATACAGGGCACTTTCATTATCAAAAAAAGAGCCATGATGTATCTGGGTGGCTGCTTGTAAGTAGGTAATGGATTATTTGGGATTATATGGGTGACTGCAGTGCTCAGGGGATCACAGGCTAATCATAACAGGATGACTATGTGCCAACAAAATGCTAATGAGCAGCTAGTTTCAAAATCAGTAGTCCGACTTGCAGCAGCCATGGAGAGGGCACCGCACAACAGCACATGCAGACAGGACACATCCAAGTCTGGCATAGTAGGCTATTTGCCTGAACACACGAATTGAAGACACGACATTGATAAAATTGAACTATGAGTGTGTGCTAGATACCTGGATAAAATCATCAACCAATTTAGAAACATCTAATATTGTTTTTGTGTATTCTGCCAGTGATGGAAGGTAGTCAGTCAACAGGGATCCGGTTAAATGTATGTGGAAAAGGGGACATGACTCAATATCTTCAATCTTGAGCTTCTGCTGTATAATTTAAACCCACTTTAAACTGTTTGATCACTATTGCTTTGCTACCTGCTATTTACTATTGCAATTAATAATATAAGAATGTAAGTAATTAATCCAGAATTGAAACATATCAGAAAACCTTGATTATGGGGCTAAACACTTTTGAAGAGTTAAACATTGAAATGTTATTATTTGGTTGGGACACTAGGAGAGGCAAGAATGCAAAGGAGGAAGACCACAGAAAGCTAGAAAAGGACCAGTAGAAGGATACTTTTCCATAGTCCCATGGTATTTGCAGACTAAGAGCTTTTTCCAGGTCACCCTCAGAATGTACATAGTCACATTTATTAAAATAGAAGTATGAATAAAATATAAAAAACATATTTTCAGCCATTTCTTGTGTGGATAAGTCTTTTCCCTTCTGGTGAAAGTGTTCCCACAACTAACTTGAGGAAGTCAAGTCATTCCTGTGCTGTATTTCAGTCATCTTATCATAACTGCTGACATTACTCTGGCTCTACTCCAAGACTACCCTGCTACAATATCTGCTGACACTCTGGCCTTCTCCACTAGATTTCAAGTGGGGGTTTTGTTAGTCTATTTTTAAATACTATTTCCTGCTTTTTCCTTTTGTTTTTTTTTTTTTTTTTTCCCTACAGATTTCTTCCCAAACAACTTCAACATCTGCTTTACTTATTTGATCCTTCGTTCTCAGCACTGGACCTCCACACCCTTATCCAAAGAATCCATTCCTTGAGAGTAGCTCAGAACAACACCATACCCTTATAAACAGACCTCCAGTTAGTCGTTTTCTGTCATATAAGCAGGACAAGCTGGGGAATAAAGTGCACTTTAGACCTGGAATCTGCACATCTCAAAGGCTCAGTTCATCCTGCAATGTTTTATATATGAAATGGAAAGACTGCCTAAATTTAACTTTTAACCTCTGCAGGAGAATGAAGACTCATGTCCTTAAAATTCTGGAAGAAAAGTTTTGGTTTTTTTCTTTGAGAGTAAAATATACTAGATACTTTGTTTTTTGAAAACTGATATTAAGGAAATATAGCAGTAATAAAGCTGTCCCATAGAGGAGTTTCTCAACACTGCACAACCTCCAAACTTCCCAAAACTGAAGCATCAAAAATAATTCATAAGAAGAATAGCCTTATGATTTAGAGCTTTAGATACAGCAGGGTTCCTTGCTGGGAGATGATGTAACGGGGTGTAAAGTATTGATGCTCAGCCTAAATTGTGGTAGGGATCAGTCCTGTTTCCATAAGTCCCAAAACTGGAGAAAGATAAGCCCTTCTTTTTATTCTGTTCTCGTTTCATGCACAGTAGAGAACCAAACTTGCTCCTTTCAACACTAAATATATATGTATTTGAATGGTGTCTGTGTCTGTGGATTTTTCTGAGTATGTCTGAGCTGATAGAAGAGCCTCAGATTAATGCTCTGTTCACCACTGAGCTTAGACAACCTGTTCCTTCAAAGTCAGATAGCATCATTATTTACCTTTTAGAGTCTCTGTTCAGGGCTAAATATATCCAACCAGCCAGGCCACCATAAAGACTGAGTCTGGAAAAAAATGTTAAAGCTATCCAGGTAGTGAAAGCTTTGTGCAGATATGCCCTGGTAAATGGATTAAATTAAAGGCAGGCAGGTTTTTTGCTAAACTTGCTCTCACAGCAAACAGGAAAATAGAACAGGCCAAGTACTGACTGTTCTCTTTGTCCATACATTGATCACGTTTCCTTATTTCATTTGTGGTCAATGCAGAGATTTTATAAGTCACTTCAACTTGTTTTGACAAAGTGTAGTTGACAGGATTAACTTCTCTGCCTTATCCATTGCTTCTAATTTCACGTAAGGGCATTTGAATTTTTGTTACTTCATATTAACAGTCAAACTCTCAGAAAGCACTTTGCTATTTATTTTACTTTTTTTTTTTTTAATGGTGTAAAGACATTCTGCACATACTTTAAACCCTGAAAGTATCAATAGGGCGCTACTGGAGAAAGAACACACAACTAACATTTTGCTGTTCATTTGGACTGGATTAGGAAGTTGAGGGCCCTTTTGCTGTCTAGAGAGCAGGCCTGAGGCTTCATGCTCTAGCCCCATCTTGCCATATCATCTTCACATATCTGTGTCACATGCATATGCTGCATCCCATCCTTAAAACAGATATGGCAATACTTATCTCCTTTGCAGGAACATTGTGAGAAATGACCAACTAATATTGTGAAAGTACCTTAAAGTACCTTAAAGTCACAGAACAAATATTTTCTTTCAAAACATTATTCTTCTCTAAAAACCTTTTATTTGTCAGAAAGGAAGGTGTCTTCTTAACTTTCTGAGTGTCCTCTCCCTGTTCTTTACCCTTCCCACTATGAATATGCATCATACACAGACATCGAATAGCTCATTGGTAGATAGGAATGACTCTATCATTTTTCCGTGTTAAAATGTGACTGTGTGTATGGTAGGATCACTGGATAACTGAGGTTGGAAGGCACCTCCAGAGTCACCTACTCCAGGCCCTCTGCAAGGTCACTGAGCACATACTTAGCCCTTTAGGAGGTCAGGCCTGGTGAAGGGGCTCAGGACAGGGCAGAGCTGCATTACTGAGGGCAGCCCCAGCCCATCTCCCGGGCTGTGGGGGAGAAGCCCCAGTAGTTGATGGGACTGTCCAGGGAGCTGCTGTGAGCTGAGGCTCCCACCCTTGGTCCCACCTGAGCTACAGACCCTGCTGTATTGCCACCCTGTCTGTGATTGAACATGGGCCATGGATCTGTGCCCCTGTACATGAGCTGACATCCCACCTCAGCTCAACCCATCCTTGTCCCCAGGGAGGCACACAATGCTCAGGGCTGGTGCTGCCCTTCCTGCCCCCCTGCCTGCCCTGCTTAGGGCAGATGACCCTGGCCTCTGGGTCCTGCCCTGTGCCCTGGCAAGCCTCTGCCACCCCCTCAAAGCTGGTCAAGCTATGAGATTAGACCAGGTAGTTCAGGGGTTTATATACTGAGGTCTCGTAAACCTCCAAGGATAGAGACTGCACAACCTCTCCGGACAGCCTGAACCACTGCTTGAGTGTTTTTACATGGAAAAAGTTTCTGAACAGCTCTTGTTTCAATGTATGTCTCTTGTGAAGAGAGTGGCTCCATCTTCATGTTAAGTTCCTCGTAAGTTTGTGAAGGTCAAAGCAGTCTCTTTTCCAGGCTGAATAAGCCTCATCCCTTAGTATCTCCTCCAGACATCTCAGTGTCACCTTGCTGAACTCTGTCCACTTTGTTAATACCTTTCTTGATTTGGGGGTCCCAAACTTCATGCAGTATCTAGACAAGGTCTAACAAGTTGGGAATAATCACTTTCCTTGATCTACTGCCTTCTTCCTGTTCATACAGCCCAAGGCACTCTTGGCCTTCTCTCCTGCCAGGGTGCACTAATGTCTCACGCGCAGTTTGCTGTCTGCCAAGAGCTCTAGGGTCTTCTCCACAGAGCTGCACCTAGCTAAGCAGTCTCCAGCCTGCATCACTGCAAGCAGTTCTTCCTTCCTAGCATGCCTACCAGGGTCTCCCTGGCCCCCGCAATTTGACATCACCAGCAGACTTGCTGAGAGCGCATGCCATTGCCTTCTCCAGGTTGCTGATAAGGATGTTAAACAGGATTTGTCTCAGGCTAGACCCTTACAGTACCCTGCTTCTTACCAGCGTCCAGATGGAAAAAGAACCATTAGCCACTATACTCTGAGCACAATCATCCAAACAACTTTTTACCCACTCAGCCAGTTGTTATCCCATCTTGAATACAAGGACACTGTGGAAGATGATGTCAAAAGCCTTGCTAATGTCCAAGTTAATAACATGCACTACTGTCTTCTCATCCACAGGTCTGGTCATCTCATTGTAGAAGATAATCAGGTTGGTCAGGCATATTTTACCCTTAGAAAATTCATGCTGACTGTTCCTAATCACCTTCTTTGTCTTCATGTTCCCAGAAATATGTTCCAAGAGAACTCACTCCAGGAACACCACTCAGGCCATCTCAGCCCTCAAGCCTTGTAGCTACTGTAACTTCTTGAGTTAAAGACTGCAGCTTGCTGTTCAAATCCATCTCAGAAGAAAAAAAAACTGACTTATTTCACACATCTTCTACGCATGTGAAAATAATTATTTAACCAAGAAAAAATAGCAGACCCCAGAATCACAGTCCTGGTCTTTTTCTCCGTGACACTCCAACATATTAGCTACAAATGTGAAAGCAGAAATTCCTCCAGTTCAGAGGCCTTTAAGTCAAGCTTTCTGAGATCTACCTTGCTTTGGTTCAGAATGTCAAAATTCATTGTTGAATGATTAAAGCAGAGGTCTTGTAAAATTTGTAGTTTCTGTACAGGCATACAGAAATAAATGTCTGAAGACCTGAGGAAGGATTTTAGTGATGAAGGATCATGCAAAGACCTTGTGAAATCTGCCAGCATTTCACACAGTAGGAGGCTAGAAATAATAATTTGAAAATCTGGCAAAAAAAAATAAACTCCCACAATCTCACTATCTTTTGATATTTACTGGGAAAAGAAAAGTCTTATCACACCTAAAGAATTGACTTTATATTACTGGTAGAAAAATACTACACCACCACCACCACCACCCCCCCAAAAAAGAGGAGTCTGTACTGCTGTTTAACAGAAGAACCTCTAAGTATTCATTGTCTAATCCAACTCTCATTGAAGTCCCTGAGGAAATTCCTATTAGTGAGCAGGATCACTCATATTTCTTTTTTTAACAGATTAGTGGGTGTTTACATGAAGGCCTTGTAGGCACCAATTAATCTGTATTCATATACCAAATCCAGAGCTGAAAAATCCCTGAAACTCTCCTCTCTTGGTAATTCAGAAGTTTGCCTTGGCAAACAACAGGACTGATAGCATCCATCATTTTTCAGATATTAAACTTCCAGTGTTTATTTGTTGAAATATTGTTTTTAACTCATATGATTCTAAATATGAACCAACTATAAATGAAATACAATGTAGTTTTAAGGTTGTACATAGAAATCCCAGAGCTTCTGGTCCTGCTCACCCAGAAAGAAATTTAGCAAGATTGTTCAACTTCACAGTTATAGTTACAGATCACGTGGGCAGGAGAGAAACAGTCAAGAATTATATGAGTTATATGCTGCTGCTACTTCTCAGGAAATGTTGAACAGCAACAGAGGCAGACAAAGAAGAAATTCACAAAATAAAAGTGGTCCAAACTCATTTGCTGCATCTTCATGCCTTCCAAAGAGAAGCCTCTGGACTTTTCTCTCCTAGCTCCTTGCCCATCCATACAGTCACATGCCTATAGACTGCATACTCTATGTAGAGGAATACATCAGCATGTTAGGAACCATGTGTTTTGTACACTCCAGAGGATGTGTCCTGGTTTCTCACAAGGCTGGATATGCAAGATCATCATCTACATGATACATGGTTTTGGTCTTGAGATCAGCTTAGCTGCTATCTTTAGGACAGTGCAGAAGAACATGGTGCACCTCTCTGCTGCCAGAAGGTTGAAGGAAAAACAGACTTCTGGAGATCATTCCTCTTATTTTACTCAAGGGCCTCAAGAAGAGGAAAGAGACAGAAATCTTCCTTTCACCCAAACACCTACAACAGATGGGCAATGGCTTACATTTTTTTTTTTTTTAAAA
>VZTL01092976.1:0-15263 GCA_013400535.1 Scopus umbretta
ATTGAAAATAACATCAAGTTGTTATTAGGTGCGAGAGTTCAAAAACATTCTCTGTGGAAGAGATTTTACTCTATTATGTAATACTTTAAAGGAGTCATTGTGAAATATAATCCTTGCTTTACTTCAGAGAAATGAGCACTGGTAACTGTACAATATGAAGAAATGCCTACTCTTAAATACAAACTTCAAAAATACATAGCAAAGAAAGATAGGTCCAACTGCAGTTTGCTTACCTCCTCTATGCATGCTGGATCCTTCAAAAGGTGAGGCTATTTGTTACCCTCTCTGTCAATGGCTGCTTGGCTGGATGCCTCTGCTAACACGCCTCCAGAATACATGGAATCTTTGTTGCAATGGGGGCAAAAAAAAAAATACATGGCTTGGTTTAAACGAGGCCGAACACGTGGTACATTTTATGGTCTTCCCCTCACTAATTTCAGCCATCTGTTCACTCTTATACAGGCTCTGCCCAAATTAAAGCAAAGCACTAGAGACTGGCAGGAATGTGTCCACTGCTTGAAGAAACAGAATAAAACCTGAGAAATGAGGGGACTGGTGGAAGACAAAAGCCTTGTATTCTAACTACAGCTGTCTACTGCACTGATGAGGAAGTAGGTTGGCATAACACAGCACACTGGTTTGGATGGCAGATCTGCAAAAAAAAAACCAAAAAAACATAGTCAAAAATGATACTTCAGCTTGTCTATCTACAGATTGCTGGTTGCATTCAGAGATGGAAAAAAGGCATTTTTTCCACCAGACAGTTCAAAACTATAATAGATTTTTCCTTTAAAGCAAATGGCATACAACACATTTTTAGAGGATTTCAAAATACTTCATTAAACCTGGAAAGCTATTGATCTCAAGTGTCAAATTAAAATAAACTTTTGCTTCTAACTGGCACCATGTGAGAACATACTTCAGCAGTACTGCCAAGACAGTGATAATGAAAGCAAGTATTTCTGGGTACTCTTGTAATTCCCCTGGAGAGCTACTGATTTGCACATGATTCCTCAAAGTCTACTTTCCTCAAAAAAGAAGCTGCACAAAAAGGCTCAGAGGGAATTAAAAAGCACTAAAGGTGGCATGCTTACCTAAACATTTTCAGGCAAGAGGTCTAGAGCTCAATTCCTCCACAGCAGAGAACTGAGAAGAAGCAATACCTGAAAATGTTAGGGAATTAACTAGGGAACTATTAACTACCTTTAACTCTTGGAAAACCATCAAGCTGAAGATGCTCAACTTCTTTTATAAAAGAGAGTTGTTCTTGCATTCCAGATGGCTAGCATGAATGAGGCGCTGAAAACTACCTTTAACTGCTGATACCAGTTCACCTCCTGCAGGACAGGGACCTGAGTGCCTACCCTTGTGGTCATCCCTCACCGAGCTCCTACTCCCCATGCTGAAGCAGGTTCTGTCCTGCCCAGTTGTGAAAGGCAGCACCCCTTACCTCAGGCAATCTGGGGCTTCAGTCTATGGAGACTACAAGGGTGATGGCATTTTAGAGACACAGATAGACAAATGAGAGAAGAGAAGGATTCAATTTCAAGAAAATAGAAAACATTGGCTTAAAATGAGAGGGTACAACCTGTGTTCCTGCAGAAAACAAGGACCAAATTTTCAATAGGCATTCTGCAAAATCTCCTCTGCTGCAATACCTCTGATACACCTCAGAGACAAACTCAGATGTCATTTGAACATCCTTAAGTCCTTTGCTTCCTCCCTATCCCCTCACTTCCCAGATCTAGGACGTTTCATTTTGAATGACAGATGGCTTATTAGGAAACAATAGTACAAAATCCATACATGCAGGCAAAAACTACTTAAGAGAATGTTCTTTTCTGATATAGTGCTTTTATAATGAGAGTGAGCTTTTAATCTCACTCTATAGCCTACATTCTGCAATTCACATGAAATGTGATTAATACCCTCGTTCCATATTTAAGTCTCCGACAATATTAATACAGTTATTCCTACCATCTAAGAAAATTTTAACTGTAATATGACAAAATTATTACAGTATTTGATTCTCTGAAACTTACCAGGGAAAAAAAATGTGATAACTAGCACAAAGAAGAGATAAGGTTAATGATATGTAGAAATGTTTTTGTTCGCTTTAAGATATTCTGAAAATGCAAAAAAAAAGGCTGAAATCCTGAATTTATTTTACACCTTGCTTCTGGACAAAATTTTTGCATTTAAAAATTCTGAACTGAGTAAAGTCTTCTGCTGACAAATCCGTAAACTGAAGAATACATTTTTTTAACATTATCAATAAGACTATGCAAGAAAGAAGGATTACTTTTCCAGAAAATCTTTGTAAACTCTTTGTCTAGCCACAAGAAAGTACTGCTATTAAAAGATTAGTTCAAAATAAATAAATAAGCAAATAAATAAGGGAGGGACCTACAGCTGCTTTAAATCAAACTACTGCCAATAGAAGGAAAGAAAAAATCCCTGCCTCTACATTAGCTTTTGCTTGAGACTTCCTATTCACAATACTTTAACCACTTTCTGAGAGTTACGTGGCCTTCCTCAGACCATTATGGGTGTCAGTACCACAGGACAAGATGCCAGGCAAACTCTACCACAACGTCTGTGTGTAATTAACGGAGTATTTTGCAATGTTTTATTAATCGCTTAAATGAGAAACTCTGACAACAGATTTAATTAAATCAATTAAAGAATGAACAGGTAGCATGGCAGATAGCCCTATGGATAGATAAAAATGAGAGTAGCTGAGAGGAATCCAACATACAGCAAGAATACAGAGTACTCTGGAATACACAGTACAATTGTTAGATATCCTTTGGTAATAAATATCCAAAATCTCAAATGCTCCAGCAGTGAATTACCTGCCTTAACCACTCTCAGTTACTATGACAAATGAACATTTTACACAATTAAAAGCTGTACAGGAGGATCGGCCTAATATTTGCTTTGTTTTTAATAAACAGGGACAACATAATATGCATATGATACAAACAGGGACATAGCAGAGGAGGAAACGATATGTGACAGCTTTAGGCACCTAGAACCACTTCCCTTTCATATTTGCAGCTTGCTTTCTTTTCCATTGTGAATTGACAATATGATCAAAAAGCAATTTGTAGTTATTTTTCCTTCCCAACCCCAAAGTATTTTTAGGTGCTTTTGATCAAAGTTACAGTGGTGAGGGATCCAAAGGGAATGCGAGCTCACATCGATATATTTAGATGTTACTGGTCAAGGCAGATGCATTAACAGACATGGTGTCCGCCATGAGTAAAGAATGGTCACACTCTAGTAATTCCCACTTTTAACTTTCTGGTGTTGAAAGGTAGGAGCTACTTGGCCCATATATCAGAATCCAACATCCCAGATCTTCTTTTATTCCAATTCCTCTATGATTTTTGGCATCTACAATACCTGAACTTGATTTAAAAAAAAAACAAAACAAACCAGAATGCTGGGTTTTAAGCCTTACTGATTACTCATGTCTACTTCTGGCATTTCTGCTTCTAAACTGAGTCAGAAATTAAATCTTCTCTTAGACATAGCAACTTCTTTGGGACCTGAGAAGTTATGTCACCTTTCTGCCATGATTCTCCTTATCTGTTAAATTAAGATAATACCACTTATCACAATAAATGTTGTAAAATATTAATAGATGAAAAATAATTTAACAGGAAGACAAGTACTGCAAGAGCTATGAATTATTTCTGTGGCCTCCTGCTGCAATATTACTTATAAAAGAGCAACACATAGAACACACAAAAGCAGGGCCATGACTTCATTACAGCTCGCAATCTGTGCATACAAAAGCAAGACAACAGTCTCTGCCTACACTTAGCTTACTACAAACTGCTCTAATAAATCAGTGAAAATCTTTTCACGTTATGTAGGTTTTCTCAAAACCTGACAGTGCTCCATTCTTTAGAAAGAAAGACTAGAACTAATCCTACCCTCTTGGAAAAAATAAAGACTCAACACAAAAGCCCTCAATATAAACTATAAAAACAGTTGATCCTATTAGTTAATAAATTAATACGTAGCCATTTGTGAGGAGTATATTTTTACCTTCAGTTTAAATGAAAAGTATGTTACTACCAGAAAGTGAAAGGTGAATTCCAAGAAAGCCCGTGAGAAAGTCCTAGAAAGAAGAGGGGTAATTCCTTAAAAACACATGAAATTTTTCTACAAAACACATAGAAAATGTGAAAGCAGAGAGGAAATTCCTTGCATTTACAGGAGAAAATATCTGGACAGTACTGAGAAAATTCCTAGAAGGCAGAGGGAATTTACTAGAAAGCACAGGGAAAATTTTCTAAAACGCACAAGGTAAATTCCTACAAAGGACAGAGAGAAAAACCTACAAAGCCCCTGGAGAATTCCCACCTTGAGGGGAGATTTCTCAGCACAAAGAAAATTGGAAAAACACAAAAGGTAAAATTCCTAGGGAGAGGACAGGGAGAATTCCTGGAACACACAAGGAAATTCCTGGAAATAAAAGAGGGAATTTCTAGAAGGCACACTGGCAATTCCTAGAACACATAGGAGAAAATTACAGAATAGGGCAGAATAGGGAAAATTCCTAGAAAGCAGATGGGAAATAATCCTGGAAAGTGATGGGGAGATATACCTAGAAAGCAGAAGGTGGGGTTTCCTAGAAAGTACAGTGTAAATGCCTAGAAAGATGAGGGGTGAATTCCTAGAAAGGACATGGAGACTTTCCTAGAGACTCACACAGTCAGGTCTTTCCTACATAGCATTACGCTCTAGCTTTAACAATTGCATCAGTTTTGTCTGTGCAGAGACCAGAAGTGCTAGGATACATTATCACCCCTTCCCTCAGCGACAAAATAAGAAAAATAACTTGGCAGTGCAAACAAAGATAAAGCCATCGTTTAGGTCAAACACTTCTAGACATTTTCCTTTCTAGACTGATCTGTTTGTTTTATTCTGCAGCCACTACGGGCCAGATACACAAAGGAAATGAGGCAGAAGGTAGGGGTGACCTTCCCTACAGCGTGTTGCAGGCACTTGAAGTCTGAACACGCCTAAAATGCCGCTTTCTCACATGCCCCCAGCTGCCACACTTGTACTAGGAAAAATACAGCTCGAAAGCTATCTTGCATGTGAATCCAAATTGGGTTTCCAGTGCAGTCTGCTCTGGCGGTTGCTGGGCTACAGACACTCAGAGAGCACCCAAAGCATTCCTGGAGGAGTGCTTTCGCCCTTGGGAGCCCGAGCAGCAGGCTCCTGTGCCCCGCACAGCCACGCAGGCAGGCTGGGGGGAACGCACGCCCCCACATCGCTGACAGGCCCAAGTGCACATCTTGCGCTCTCCCTGAAAAGTATGACATTTTAGGCTCATCAGGGGCCAGGATAGACCCTGCCAGCTCTTTCTGTTGTGACCAGGTGTGCACCATGCTTCCTCATTTGGCCACGTGTTAAAGGAAGGTGAAGACCCCCTCAGCTCTTCGAGGGGAATGGTTCAGGACTGTCCTGCAGCTGAAGCCCTGGGAACAAAAAGGACCGAATGCACTGCAGAACAAACACTACTCGAAGGCAGACATGTCTCCCCATGTACAACAGACTGAGATCTTAAGCTCTCTTCCATAACTTAAACACCTAGAAGTACTGTGATGTAGCATTGACTATGAATATACTTCAAGTAGTTTGTTAATCTCACTCTAAATATGCCTGTGTTTCAGGGCGTTAGAAATATTTAGAGATAATTATTTCCCTGTGTCCATACCTTAGTCAAATCTAGGACAGATGTTCAATTAAACTGTTTTAGCGTGTTACGATAAACTGCTAGTTTTTGGTACAAAAATACAGCCCATACTCACTTTTTTCATGGTCCTCCTTTCTTATCTTATAGGTTTTGTTTAACATTTCTGTATTATCCCTAAAGTACACTGAGGATGTATAAAAATTACAGTGGACCAATTTATTAACAGAGATAACAGAAACTAGTTACTGCTTAATTACTAGTCGTGAGTAACAGTCAGTAGTTATTAGCACAGATATCTCTGACCTTCACCTATTAGCACCTTTTATTAAAAATTTTTAAATACTGAAATGGGAGATTTTGAGAACCACAAGTAACAAACAGGCACAGGTTCCCCATTAATTTTCATTGGTCTGTAAAACAAAGGAGGAAAAATGCACATCAGGCTCAGCGCCAAATTAACTGGACTTATCACATAAAAAAAAAAAACCAACAAAAAACCAAAATAAAACTACTGAAGGGTCTGTTGTGGAGAGTTTGGCTTACAAGTCTGAAAAGCAAGCTTCCAATGTTAAGAAAAAGTCTTCACTAAATAGGAAACATTCACGTCCGTGCCACTGAAGACAACTGCACTATAAAATCTGCTGTGAATGAGCTACATTTCTGTTCTGTATGAACCTAACGCCTTAGTCTCTGCTATGCAGACAGATCTCCCGCTGACGGTATCAAAGGTGGAAAAAACAACTGCAGGATTAGATCCTACGTTTCAATAATTTTTATGTATGACCACTTACCAAAAAATATTCTAGAACATGTCCAATTACTCCATCCTTCCAGATACACTAAAATATGTTCATATCCATTTCAAACTGACTATAAAGTCAGCACGAAAGCTCATGAATAAGGAGAAATTCTAGTGACAAGCTGCAGGAACCTTAAAGCAATTCAAACTCACTGTAAGACAATGAAAAGTCAAGTGGCATGTGCATTTAGGACAATGACCTTGAGTCATCAGTACAAACACACAGACAAATACATGACAATATTAACGTCAGAGACGAATGCTACTTGAATAAGACAGCTGTAACAAAGAGATGGAAAAAGTAATCCATACCTTTCTTTGATGACTTCCAAAGATCCTATAGTGGAACCATAAATGCAGAGATATAAATTCAGTTTTCATTTACACTGAGATGTTTATAGTAATTCCGGTGAAGTCAGTGAAGTTGTTCTGCATTTACACTGGTCAGTGGGATCAGAATCAAACCCTAAGTGATTAAATCAACGGAACACATCATCTGCTGATACCACTACCCAAAAAAAATTGCAATAAGCCTCAGGCATGCTATTACCAGATTACATGATTTCACTGTCAGGTTGACAAGTCTGGAAAGCAACTACAGACTGTGGAGGATTTAATTTTCACAGGCAAAGGATCCTTTCTTTCAATTAAAAGGACAAGACCATCTCATTTCTTCAAAGTTAAAACTAAGTTTTGTTCTTCCCTTGTAAAATGCTAGACAGAAACATACTTGCCCTGTATTTTACCAGTATGATTATTTTTAGCTGTGAACAACATGAAAATTTAATTTTGCTTAAGAATGCCATACAGTGCTTACCATGCAACACCACTAGAGATCACAACACTCTTGATACCACCATTACAGTTGACATAACACTGTGAAGTCATTCTGCAAATGGCAGAAATAGTGGTCACAAATTTATTTATTTATTAGTGATGGTAAGATGTAAAAACAGATTCATCCTTCCAAACTCAGACAGAAACTTGTCTCAATGAAGTCTAATGGCATTACAGAAATTATGGCTCAGGAAAATTCTGAGAGATAAAGTAAGTTGATGTGTTATGGTATGAACTCAGTACTTCCAGATATCTGACACAGATCTTTCCTTAACTCCACCAACATTGAAAATTTGTTTATGGTTTTAACCTTTTCATATTCTGATTGCAATTTCCTTTCCACAATTTTCCTAAACCCTTGCTCTCTGCATTTCAGGGTGCTAGGATGCTCAGTTAATTACTTCAAGTTAGTAAAGTAGAGACAGAGACGAAACTTCACAGCTTTCTAGATGAAACAACAAAAAAAAATCAGTAAGTATGCAATCTTTATTAACTTGGAACAATCTTTTTTAGATTACATGCAGTTACTTGTTAGTAAAATTTAGCAAAGCAGAGGTCACATTGGTAGTTTTTGGAAAAATAGAGTCCAGAAGCACAGACAAAAGGGGAGAAATTTTCACAGCTCTCATTCAAGGTTTCTGGCTGCCTTTCTGCACTCACAGTTGTCCTACGCCAAGCTTGGCAGGAATACAGGGTGAATGTTCACACTCATCAAGTGCCAAGGCAGCCTGTGATGCTTAAAAATCAGAATTGGAAGTCTTGTCAGCAAAAGGAATTTTTTCTGACTCCACCAAAACTGGACCAGCCAGTAAGACCACATTTAGTAGCCACTACCAACCACTATGTTTGAAACTATCAGAGAAGTATACCAAATATACAGCTAAGCCCAAGGGACTGGGAAACAGATAACGAAATACATGGGAAAATCTCAACGTTTGGCAGCCAAGAACAAGAAAACAACAGTTCAGACAACCAAAATGTAATTAATTGTTGCCTGCTGAGTTGTGTTTTAAATTCCTTCCTGTACTCATTAACTAGAATACCCAGCCTGAAGCTGTGACTGAAAAATGCCTCAGTATTAATACCTGCATCTCAGGCAATTCTGTTTGACGTTCTAACGGTCATATAATCTGCTAGGCAGTTATCAGCGCACGAGCCTGCAAAAAGGACGTTCTGTTAAATAATATTTTGTTTTTATCAGCAAAATAATGAAAATCTTTAAATAAGGCAATCTATGCCAAGTTGTTACAGTATATAGTAACGACCAATGTTGCAGTCAGTTACAGAAAACTTAGCAATTGACACTTTTCATGTATAGGAATAAAATATGATTTTTAGACAAAAAAAAACCCCTCACACCAATGCCTAGGGTAACCAGCAAGATATACAGTTCCAAAATGTACAAACATACATGTATACGTATAATTGTACATTCAGCATAAGTGCCATTAGACTTGAATTACATACTGTTCCTATTTTTTCTGAGATTTTTCAAAAGTGATGTGTTTTGCATCTGTCATACTGCATAGCTGTTTGACTGCTTGAGGATTATATTAGAGGGGGTAAAACATTAGAAGCTATTGCTGTAATTTATTAAGTCCAGTTCTAACATATTATGGAGCTGCACACAACACTAACTGCTGCTAATTTTCATTTCCTTGTATTTAACATTACTGAAAGACTATATCATCTTTATTAATAATAAAACATGTTTTTCCCCTATCTTTTTCTACAAGATTTTAAAAAAATAGTTCTTTAGCTTTTTCTCCAACAAGCTACTATAGCTCTGTAATTCTATTTCATCTCCTGAGAAATCCTACAGCTGTTGTCCAGATAGAATTTTATTTGAAGTGTACTACAACATAAGAACAAATCCCTATGTTCAAAGCACTGGGAATGGCTTTGCCTAAAATGATCAAATGCAAAGAAAGACCTTCATACAAGAAATATGGCTGTCTACATGTACACATAACTTCACCAATAAATGCACCCAAAAAAACCCTTTTATCACCTATTTCAATTTATCATTTGATGTATATCTTTACGTTGCTATACATAAAAAAATACAAAACCCTAAATTACATTTTTATCTTTCATTTTGTTCAAATGTTTCACAACTTAAGCCTATCATATTACAAAGTTCTTCAGGAGACTTAAATAGTATTAAAATACTATCTTCAATCTGAAGGGCAAAATACCTGGAAAATTAAGGTCACATAATGTTACAAAACCTAATGGAGTATGGATTTCTGCTTGAAGTACTTCAACCAGAAGCCTCCGTAATCTTAAATCTGTCTCTCCTAGACCTAATAGGTTTTAAAAGTTTGAATGAATTTTGGGGTATGTTTCATATAACCTGTAATTTCTGAGCAGGGTGAAAAGAAGTATTTAGTTCAGAATACTGAGCAGCTATGGGAAAAGCAAATTTTTCAAAATGAAGGCACTCTTACAGGACATTAGAAATAGATAGCTGCAGTAATATATTTTGAACCAGTAAATATGATGTTAATTTCTTGCACTACATTAGTGTTTGAATACACATAAACACCATAGTAATAATAGGTCAAGGGGTTATAAAGCAGAGGTTGGCATGTTTAAAAGATGTGCACAATCATGAATTAAAAAAGCTGCATCTGACAGTTATTACCAGAGTATTTACCTGGCTTCTTGGATGATTCTAATGTCATCAGTTATTTTCTACAGGTACACAAACCAATTAACTTAACACAGAACAGGGAACAGCCTAAAACATCTTCAAACTTGGAATTTTTTTCTTTTTTTTACTATGTCACAATAGAGTTGTTTTCATACCTGACCTTTTATGGTCAACATCAGCCAAGAAGAGCCACCATGCTACTATTCAGCCCCCAGGAGAGACCGGAGACAGCATGTCTGACAGTCTGAGCCCTGCTCAGCACAGGGAAGAGCCTGTGCTACTACAAACCCCCTGCAGCCTGCTCAGCAGTTCATGATGACAGCATGTGAGCAAGCAGCAGATTTCAGAGCTGTGACCTGGCATCAGGAATTCTGCTACCTTTCCAGCTACCAGATAATGAAGCTCTAACTCCATCCCTTGCCTAGAAGTAAAACCAGTCCTTTATAAAGTAATCTGAGATGCCAGACATGGTGAAAGTAACTGCCAGCCATGACTTGCTCAACTGCACAGCAGAACTCTCATACACATTATTCCAGTTGTCCATACAAAAGGATATGGACAGAAATCTGAACCAAAGTTAGTCATGGAAAAGAAGAAACCTACCTACCTACATATTTATACAGGTTACATTGACAATCCTCCTGAAATCTACAGACAAATCAGCAAGAAGTGAATCCAAAGCCAGACTATGTTGCTCAGATACTTCAAATAAGCAGGAAGACCAAGTACTACATTTGTTTTATTTGAAGCTGTGTTAAAGAAAGCAGCTTTAAACAACTTCCCCACCCACACCCACCCCGCCCCAACTGAGCTTGGAATTTTTTAACCCTTCTTTTAGAGGTTCATCAAGCTTAGCAACCTGGTTTCCAATAGATACCGATGTACATATGAGACATTTTAAATGGAGTACAGTCTTAGGCATAAAATCTCTAAGGTAAAGGAAAAACAAATCCACTAACCTTTGAAATAATGCTACCAGTAAGACCTCATCTGAAGACAATAACATGAAAAATAATATCAAAACATCACAGCGTCTTTCCAGGAAATGTCTGGGTAGCCATTTCCATGAAATATTAGAAGTCCTGTTACAAGACCTCGCTTTATCACATGCTGTCTTCATGTAGAACTTGATTTTTTTTTTTCCTTTGTGCACTGAGATCTTAAATACATCAAGCTAGGGCTAGGGACCTATTACCTGTTTGGCACAAGTCTGTTACTCTATGGTCTATGGAAATGTAGAGTACCTTATTTATTTGACTAAGTTGAAAAGAATTGTATCATATATTTCTGGATACCTCTGAAATTTGGACAACAGAAAACCACAAAAAACAGCTACTACAATAAAAATGTATTTACCGGTTAGATTACTGAGGCCACTGAGACTGTGGCCAAACTGATGGGCAAGTAATCCCTACTGTGCACCATGAAGCCCTGAGTCTTTCATAATTTGCATCAGGAACTGGACTGTGTCATGGCTGCTTTCCAGTACACACATCAGGTTTTTATGGAAATGGGTGCTTCGGGAGAGGTTGGGTCTTGCTCTGCACACGTTGGAACATGTGAAGGGGCAAAGCAGAAGGCAGGAACTCTGAAGCAGCCTTCTCCAGCTGAGATATTGTCACAGGGAGGTAAGTACTTATCTGGAGGCAGATGAATGCAAGTTGTCAGTTGCACATGTAGCTTATCTTTGCTATTTGCAAAAATAAACCTTTTCCCCCTTGTAGGTCATCTTCTTCAAAAACCATAATACAAGTGTTCTCATTAAAAGAAAGTCTGAACACCTAGGTGTTAATCCTGTGGCCATGTGCAAGACGTAATGCAAAGAGTGAAGGTAAGGGGCTATTTCCTAGGTGGACGAATACCAGGGCTTACACAGGGTAATTGGTTCCACTAGAGGCTGGATTTTGACTTGCAGCTGGCTTCCAGGACAACCTGACACCAGTCTTGGTAACCCTCATTAGCTTATTTCTTACCACATCTGAGATCTGAGTAACTCAGATGCTCTTCCACATGCATACTCCCTCAATCAGCAACAAAATGCTCATGCTGCACGGCAACATTTAAACTGTGACTTGTGTGGGTCACACAACTCTTAGCTCCCCAACATGACCTATGAAAAAAAGATCTTGTGCAGCACATAGTCGCAGGAGTACTTTTAAAAAATCCTAACACCAGGAAGTGTTCCCCACACCAATGTCACATCAAAGATTCACAACGCCACAACAAGCTTAACTGAACCTGAAGAGTTTGTTATGAGATTCTTAAGCAATAAATCTGGGCTGAACAGCAAACATAGCTTTTCCAAAGCAAAAGACCAAAATGAATGAGTCCCCAAGAATCCATGCAAGAATAAAGAGGACAAGTAAATTCAGGTAAAGTGACCAGAATAAGAATAACATAGGTTTTATCTGGAGTCTTTCACCTGAAGCACTTCACAGACCCCTCTCGCTCTGTGAAAGCTGTACAAACAGAATACATGACCACTACACAATACTTCATGACAGGAACAGAAATCAGATTTCTATCTGAAACTGCCTGGGGAATTTCTGGTACCTGACTGGACTGTGGCATGGATACCAAGCATCACTACTACCTTCAGTTGCGAGCTCTCATGAGCTGACTCAGCCACAGTCTGCTGGTCTATATTTTTCAAGTATTGGTATCATTTATCTCAATTGTGTTCCCCATATACAGCACCTATGAGAGGTCATTACCACTGAAAGAGGAAAAAAAAGCCCTGGAATAGTGTCCTCAAAATCCAAAACACCATATATAAACCTGTCCAAGACAAAGGTGATTCAAAACCATGGCTCCAAGGTCTGTAGACACCTGGTATTTCACTGACTGCTGTAAGAAATTCATGATGTGCAACTAAGACAGACAAATTAATATATGTAACATGTTAATCTGGGTATGTAGTTAGAAGAATTCCAGCACAGGAATGTGTCACCATTCCATTTTCACACAGGGAATATCTACAAAACCATTAATTCTGTTTATCCACTCAGGTTAGGATGACTGCATTAAAACTGTGTTGCAATACATTAAGAACAATATATTGAATTTGATGCCAAAATTATGTGGTGATTAGGAGCACAAATGAAACTACATGGTGTGATTTTTAGCAGACATGTAGCACTTAAGACCAGAATGGTCCAACTGCAGTCACTTAGATACTTCATACAAGAATACTAAATGTAACCCCCCAAAAAAACTGTAAATGTTTAAGAAAATACAAACTCGAATTCTAGCAACCGGTCACAAGTGCATAGAATCTATTTGGTAAGCAAATGATTTTGAATCATGTCTACTGCATCGTTTATTTCACCCACAAGGTGGCATCTTTATTCTTTTTTTATTATTTTTTAAAATTTTAAGATTTATAATCTTTATTCTGTTTTCCTTCTTTAATAACCTAGGTAGGACCAACCTATCTTTTATAAATACTGTAACCTCAGATGAAAAGTGGAGGCCACTGTACAAAGACATATTAGAATTTATATTCAGAAACCATCAATATTTCTTCCTTTAAGATCAAACATTTACTGATTTTTCCATTGAGATAAGAATCAATTTGCAAGTCATGGCATCCAGTTCAATATTTTTCCAATCTGATTTAACTAAGAAATATAAAAGAGAAATTGCTTTAGACATGATTTCAGAAAATCTCTTGGTATTCTGTGTACTAATACTTGGTACTCCCAGTATTAAAGTTTTAAAAATGAAAACTCTGTAAACATTTATAAAGCTAGCTTAACCTGTAAAGCCTTACACCTGTCTGATACTGATCAAATAGTTCAGTCATTCAATACTTGCATCCAAAGATCTGAATTTTAAGTTACATAAGGTTTATCTTAAAAAACAAAATCAAACATCAGCTAAATACGTGCCTGTCAAAAAAGTATCCTACATTACATGAAGTTACATACTAGTACATATATTACATAGGTAAACAGCTGTATCATTATGTATTTAAAATAAATTCTGAAATTACAAGCAATTACAGATTTTACTGTGTCTGTGAAAATGCACTAAAGGTAGCACTAATTAAAAATTAAACATAAATTACAGAAAGGTTTCTTAGATGACAGTAAGGCAGATTTTAAGACAAGGTCACAAATAAAGTAATTATATTAAGAAGAGGAAAAAACTAAGCAACAAAACATGCCTTTCTCTCTAGAAGTTATGCTAACCCTACTGTCTTGTTTTCATCACTGTTCTTTTGTGTTTGGTTTTCTGCCATGATCAAATATATGTATTCCTTAATTCCATACTTTGTTATCACGATCTGGGAAGGTACCAATTTTTCTTTTACATTAAATAAAAAAGTTCACAGAAACACACATGGTTGTGTGCACACAAACACATGCTAAGCTTAAACTTGCATAAACTACTTCATGCAAAAAAATTCAAAATATCAAATATAATTTCAAAGACTAGCTCACAAAGATTGGAAGGGGGAAAAAAGGGTACAGCTTCCAGTGTGTATCACATTCATGCATTTGACTTGGATCTCTCTGGAAAATGAAAACTTAGTGGTACTAAATTAATTGTCATTCATTTTTATACTGCCATTGACATGCAATTTAAACAGTCTTAAACCCCACAAATGTATCAAAACTTAAGAATACAAACAGGGGAATATGGTTTATATACACCGTTGCAAGATCGAATTTACTGAATAGAAACGTCAAGAGTAAAAGTTAATTCCAAAAGTTACTTTACTTTGCCCATACAATACAACTTTCTGTATTCCTTCTTAAATACTGCCTACCATTAAATGTAATGCACTTGTTCAAAATTTCTTTAACCTGAAGACCCCTAAAAGTTTTTCAGTAACGGCACAACGTATTTCAGAAATTTTGCACAAACTACTGTATAATGAATATGAAATTCATAGAATTGTTTCAGTTGGAAAAGACCTTTAACTTGATCGAGTCCAAGTGTTAACCTAACACTGCCAAGTCCAGCACTAAACCATGTCCCTAAGCGCCACATCTACGCATCTTTTAAGTACCTCCAGGGATGGGGACTCAACCACTTCCCTGGGCAGCCTATTCCAATGCCTCACCACTCTTTCAGGACAGAAATCTTTCCTAATATCCCATCTAAACTTCCCCTGACACAACTTGAGGCCACTTCCTCATCCTATCATTTGTTACTTGGGAGAAGAGACCAACACCCACCTCACTACGACCTCCTTTCAAGTGATAAGGTCTCCCTCAGCCACCTTTTCGCCAGGCTAAACAACC
>VZTL01092984.1:0-10724 GCA_013400535.1 Scopus umbretta
CTTACAGTGGGAGGGGCTTTGTCATGTAAAACATTCAGGATAGCGTCAAATGCTTTGCACAAGTCCATGTAGATAATGTCAGTTTCTCTTCCCTTATCCATCAATGCTGTAACCCCATCACAGAAGGTCACCAAATCTGTCAGGCATGATTTGCCCTTAGTGAACTCATGTAGGTTGTCACTAACCACCTCCTTATTTTCCCTGTACCTTAGCATGTTTTTCAGAAGGATGTGCTCCATGATCTTGGGCACAGGGGTGAGTGACATCCAACCTTATCTCACAAAACATGGTCAAGTCTGGTTTTCAATGATGTAAGGGGCTCTCAGAAAACTCCGATTCAATCATGGGTCTTATTTTTTCACTGAAACAAGCTTTTCTATTGTGTAACTCCTACTCACAATAATGAAATAGGAGTCAATTTGAAGAACAGAGCAATCACATTACACTTGGGCTTATGAAGCCAAAATGTGCATTTCAAATAACCATAAATGCAGGTCCAGTAAACTATTATACAGAAGAAATACTTGTTTCCAGAGGGTCAAAGGATATCTGACAAAGCCAATTACCAACAAAAATCAGTTAAAGAAAAAGGGCCTTATGTTTAAGGAACAAATGTTCTTAGATTCTGGCTCTGTCATAGTTCATGTCATTTAGGTGAGTCATAATGTCTGCCTCTACAAAATGAAGGTACCCTTCACTTTATCTTATACTATACACTTTTCATTATATCACAGGCTCTTCCTTTTAGGACAGGAATGAGCTGTTGCCAATGAAGGACAAATCCGTCACAGAAACCCATTGAATAAGAAGATAGTCCGAGATCTCAACAATTACTGAAATCATTGTTATTTCTATATGGAAAAGTAAAAAAGACCACATCAAAAGGATGTGGTGACACAGCTTGTCAACATTTATATTCAAATGAACAAACCTGCAAAAGCATATCATTGTCCAAAGCTGTGATTTATTCTCAGCAGGTGTAACAGCAGTTGTCAGGGGTTCTTCCCACATTATACTCAGAATATAATGCTTCTTGTGCTTTTTTGCCTTTTCCTTCCACATTTGTGAGATCCTGCTAATTTAAGAGTGCTCTGATCTTTTGACCTGAGATCAGAAAGCTACAAAGTTGACCCAGTGGGTGGAACAGGTTTTATATCTGAAGTTTGCCCTTTTGACATTAACAAACTTTAGTGGACAGACAGTGTAAATCCCTTCAATCCATGGCAGGACTGATATATCCAGAGATTGTCTTTCTGTACATGAAAACACAGGTGAGTCATTTTGTCAGCACAGGGCAGTTTTTGGTGCATTATGAAGCACCATTATTATAAGCAAAGAACATAGAGGCCCTTCGCTATGGCCACACAGTATCACAAGCATCCTTTTTATCCTGGCATACATAAGACTCATTACTTGTGCATTTCAAACAAAGTAGTTGATATATTCCAAAGATCAAGACTGCCTTTTAAAGTTTCAGGAGTTTTAGCAGTACTCACAAAAACAGAAACTTGATGTCCTTCAAAAGTATCAGACTTTGCTACATGTATGCCCTGTTCATCAGAGATCATCGCTGAAGGAGTAGTTCAGGACTCTATCAATTAAACTATGGATTCCAAAAAACAGGACATCATCTGCCTTAAAATATCTTAATACATACAATCAAAATAATACTGAATTTGCAGAAAAATATGTTAATGTATATGCACTCATTAGCAAGGCTTCCAGGCTCATTATTAGAAGAAAAACAGAACGATCAGAGGCAGCTGGAGTGAGTTCAGTATACGTATTCACCAACACAAAATTAAAATGCAGAGGGGGTAAGGCAGATTTTCTGCTGATGTAACACAGTGTTAAGATTGTTCAGAAATTCATTGGTGAAGCAGTTTTTCCAAGTTGTCTATATACAATTTTTTAAATGGGAATGTAAAATACCTGTTTCAATAAGTTTATTTAAAAAAAAAAAAAAAAAAAAAAAAAAGGAGAGAAATAAAGAAAAGCTTTCTGTAAAACAACAGCAGCAAATGGGTTAATGTGCTGACCAGAACATGAAAACCAATTTGGGAAACATAAGTGCTTTATTTAGAGGTGTGGGGTTAGTTGACCATCTCAGGTAACTAACATCATTGAGGAAAAAGAAATCTGTTTTCTAGTCTGATCTGGAAAGAGAATAGCTTCAGTAATCTAAGTAAAACCATGCCAATTTCCACCACCTGATATTCAGCCCAATGAGACAGAAATATAGTTCTGACTACTCCAAACTGGATGAGTCTGTCATACAGATTGACATCTATGCTATTCCCCACACCTTTAGTGACCTTCAAATTTAGCATGCTTGCAGCAGCACTGCTGCAAACTTCAGTGGAGCATCTCAACAGCAACTGCTTATCACCATCACACTATGACCACAGACATAAACTCACACGCTTAAGCGAGGACTCCTGTTACCATACTCTGACTTTGTGGAGGTGCAGTGTGTTAATGGGAGTACCTTAGAGAACAAAAACAAGAATCCTATTCCCATGATGGGTTTTCTTTTGGGGATTCACACTTGACCCTGATTTCCAGGAGTTCAGGGATGAATGTAAAAAGGGAAGTTAAGGGAGAATTAGCTCTTTTTAAGTTCTTGTCTCCTGCTTCCCCAGCACAGTACTATGGTTCACATACTCTCAGTTTCTTTGCAGGGCTACAATTTCCCCCCACCTTGGAGCAAGATCCATGAGTATCTGCAGCAGTGTGCCCAATTCCTGCTCTTTCTTTCTTTAACCCAACCACGACTTCAGAACAGCAATAAGTTGGACAACTTCCATCAAATGAGAAACTTGATCAGGCCTCAGCTTTCTCATTCTCAAACAAGCTTTTTCTGCTCTGACTTTCCTATTGACTCTATGGAAAAGGGCTCATTTATACAGGCGGTCATTGCAAAGACTTTCAGACAATGCCATATCTTTGTCTGGTACAGTTATTTTGTGCACATCTAAATTTACAGCCACTATCTCTAAGCAAACAACAGAAGCAGCTAGAAAGGTGTGGAATGCTGATGAATTTCACAGGCATACCCAGGTAACAATGCACAGCAATTTAAAAGCCATCAATAACCAGAAGGTTGTCCCCTGAATTTTCAAATCAATCATGGTCAAGTAAATTCAATTTTTATTTTTCCTTTGAAACTTTGGTGAACTCATGGATAAAACTGATTAAAGGGAGAAAATACACAGCATGGGGTTCACTAAATATTTTCTGTTTGGAAAGGAACCTCTTCAAATCATGTAACATGCAGCTGTAATAGCAAACTGAAAAGCAATTATAACTGAAAATTTCAGTGCATCCCATAAGGCTGAGGGAATGTTCAATTTGCAGGCTGTGAACAAGGATTAACAAAGATGAAGGTAGGTAAGTGCCCAAGTACCACTGCATTTAACTGTAATGTCTTTTCAAGGGATGATAAGTAATCATTTCATGTCTCAATAACCTCCAGCAAAAATGCCTTATTTAGCCCCCAAACACAATTTTTTAAGACTCTTCTATGCAAGTTAATGCTTTAGATAAGGGACTGGGCTGAAAAAAGTTTAAAATACCCATTCTTAAGCAAGGTGAATGCAGCTTTGATGTCAGTTTAAAGATTAAAATTTCTGCCAGGCATTTCTTAGGGCAGCATGTTCTCTCTTCATCAGTCACAGTGGCATTTTTAGTGCCACAGGAGGAAAGAAACCTATAGATCTGTTAGTTCTAACGTGTTGTCAAATAAGCAAGAGATTTTATTCACAAATTTTGATTATTCTTCTACCTAACCATGATTATTTTCAGAATCAGTATTGTGACCCTCATGCTACAGTTTTTGGTGCAGTCTTATGCTATGTTAGGTTCCAACCCCATGCTCTGAACAAGATCCATGGCACCAAATGATCACAGTCCTCAGCATTCACTTCACTACAGTTCTGGCCCATGACTTTAGACTCACTTCAGCATCTCATTGAATCTTCTTGTAAGGTTCACCTTTTATCAGTAGTCCTCCTTGTGATGAACTTTGTATATGGAAAATAAAAAATTCTCGCTTTAAAAAACCAACAAAACAAAACACAAAAGACCCTATGTTCCACTGCCCACTGTCAAAAACAGTATACAAAACAGAGCCATCTTCGCAAAGTTACTGTAAAGAGCCTGTGTAGATACAATTGTCAGACATGGAACAATTTGGGTAATAATTTGATAACTTTATTTTCAGATATGACAAACAGACAACTCCCCCAAGCTCCCTAATTGCTTGTCACTTTGTTTAGACAGATCCTATTCCTTCAATACTGAATGACTAGCTCAAATGCTCTCACACATAATTATGGCTCAATCCAGATATGCTTCCTTAAAAACAAAGAAACTGTATGTATTAGGGTAATAATCTTTTAAATGCAGAGGAAAGCTCAGCTGTATATTTTCTTCTCTCTTTAAACCAAATTCAGATCCTGCTTAGATTTCTGCTGGTTCACGTCCCATTTTAATACACAAACTCCCACAGGTTTTATCTCTTCAACAAAGCAATTAATAAAGCGTGGCTCAAGCCATTAAAGGTTTATTTTATGCCCCTCTAAATCCCTTGAGATAAATAGGAATTGATGTTTATTTTGAGCCTTTTGAAATCTGAATAATTTCTGCAAAGTCCTGCAGTCCTGAAACTAAAATCAAATTACCTGCAAGTGTTCGCACACATAAGGATACATTCAGTCTCACTCCCCTATGTGGCAAGCTTTTTAAAGATCAAAGAGTTACCTCTAGCCTTGAGGCTCCTTGTTTGAAAATGCACATTAACATTTAATGGTGTCACACACCAAAGCCCTGCACATTGCTTTGAAAACACACCCCTCAATAGTAATGTAGCTTTCCTCGCTACTAGTGCTAATCGAAGGGACCAGGAATATATCTTCAGAAGATCCATGGCCAAGGCTTCCACCCCAAGAAATGCATAGCCCAGTTGTCTCACAAGTGGTTTTTTGCAGTATCACAACTCAGTACATCAGCCCAATGAAAAAGCATGAGAGATCTGTTCCCTTCAATTTTGCCCTGGAGGAGTCAACAACCAGCTCTTACTCCTTTTCTTGTCATTGAAGAGAATCACTCATGAAACTCCGAATTGCAGAATGGTTGAGGCTGGGAGGGATCCCTGGAGATCATCTTGTCCAGTCTCCCTTCTCAAGCAGGGTCCTCTATGGCAGATTGCCCAGGACCATGTCCAGACTCATGTTAGTGCTGGTAAGGCTTTTTCTTAACCCTTAGAGGCAGAGAAGCAAGGTCCACTTTGTACATTCATTAACTCTATCCTATCTTACAATAGAAGATGGCATTCAGGACTAAAGAAGCTCTTCTGGTGTCCTCATGGGCTGAAGCCTGAAGAAGCTCTAGGAAAAGCCACCTTCTGTGTCCTATTAAGCTGAATCGAAGTAGGAAAGCTTCAGATAAAGTAATTCTCCAGGACAGAAAAAAAATTAATATGATAATAACATCTCAAATTTTTTCTTTATATGATAATGCAGAGCATTAGACTGAAGAAATGATGATAGGGAATTCGTCATATGTCTTTGGGGAAGGGCTAAGGGGGAAAATAATTTTCTTCTCTTCATCTGTATTTTTCCTATTTCTTTTCCTACTTTCTTGAAAGAAAACCAGTTCCAAATCAGTACACTATCTAATTGCTTATATTTAGGTGTTTATTTGGGTAGGTTTGTTTATCAGAGACGCATCTAAAATACAGAAAGATTCAGGATTATGCCTGAATAGCAGTAGGGGCGAGTGTTGTTTGTTTTTTAACCTCAGGGGGGTTCAAATTTGTGAAAAAAGAAAAGAAACATGTCAGAAAGTTAATTCTAAGGCATGTTTCTCTGCTATACTCATTTTTAACTGTATGAATCCAGTGTTATTCAAAAGATGCTGAGGCTGGACCACATTAGAGACCATACAAAATATCACACTGACTTTTGCTACTTTTCAAATTGCTCCTTTCACCTAGATTGGTAATAAAGATAAAAATGAGGGAAAGTGGTCAAGCCCCTCCCAGCAAACCCATGGAGCTCCAGAATGACCTGAGTAGTCCCTGTCACACACTCATCCCTGGAAGGTTAAGTGGATTTTGATGAAGCCATCAGCTTCAGCCACAAAGAGATTGAGCCCATGCCAAATGAGGTCAAAGGGATTTTTTTTCCCCTCCATTAGCTTCAATGGGCTCTGAATAAAACCCAGTGGGCTCAAGCATGCCTACTAATAGTAAAGGGAATTAGACTCCCAGTAAATCATTCCAACTATGGACTCTTGAAACAAGGATGACAAAGGGAAATTACATGATCCCTTGCATATCACTGTGTGAACCACTGAATTCATGCCAAAACCATGATAATATTATCTCAGAACTTAGGAATACCAGTGCAACACAAACCAGCACCTAGTACACCAGATTAATTCCTGTCCCCTTGAATCCCAAAGCAGTAATTCTTCATAAATCCAAGTGACTTTTTATGTAGTCACATCAAACCCCCTAAATAGCCTCTTTCACTCTCAAAGGTAATCTACTTATCACAAAAAGATTTCGAAAGTTCATGTCTATTGGTATAAAGCAGAGACTGATTCAAAGGCCATGAGACTATATCTTTTATGAATAAAAAGTATCAAGTGAGAAGGGTTTATATGGCCATATATAATCCTATTTTTTTAAAATAAAGCTAGGCCAGTTTGCTAACCAAATTCACAGCACAGTAACAGACAAGCTGTGGCCATACAGAAGTTCACATTGAACTATTCTTTAAATGTTGTTCGCAAACATGATGCAACTTAGCAGTTATTTATTTATTAGCTGGGGAATGCCCATAGCATTTTGTCATAGCCTTTGCTAATGCTTAAATATGATCAGAGTCACATTCTTTCTTTTTTGTTTCTTGTCTGCACAAATGTTTTCGGAACAAGTCCACATCCCTGTGACATTCACAGATACTCTCTGCAGACAGTTGTCCTAGCAGGACTACGCTCAGTAATGTCTGTGGGCAGCACATGTGAGATCATGTCAAGCCTAGTTAAATGAATTGAAGCAAGTCCAAGCTTGTTTGTTATTCATGTAACATACAGCAGTCCTAACTGAAGTAGAGACCATGCACGGTAGACGGTAGGAAATGCATACAAGAAGAAACCACTTTGGAGTGGTGCTTTATATAACATAAAGCATGCCTTCCCTTTCTCTGGCAGGGCATGTTACTTTATCTCCACATGGCAAACACGGAAATGAGACAGGAGACAAGGTCACACAGAAATTCTTTGGGATAAGTGAGAACAGAACTGGAGCCCCACAACGCTGAGCAGCTCTGTTCCCATTACTCCTTTTTCTTGTTCTCATAGAACCACAAGAACAAGTCATTTGAAACTCATCAAATGCATGAAAAGTGCTAGAATTGAGTCTGGGAAAAGGATGGGGAAAATGGAGAAAATTAAGATACAGGCATTAGGAGAGCTGAATAGGACAAATACAATGAGAAGAGGACAAACCAGAACAGTTATAACCTTCCACTTTTAAAAGAGCACAGATCTGTTAGTATAGTATTTGAATGAAGCAAAATGGAGTGCTATGAGGATGGTAAAGCAGAAGCTAATTTAGGTACATGTCTGGAGCTTAGGTTGATTAGGTCATTCACAGCCTGAAGCTTTCTGGCCATAATAAAGCCTATTCCAAACCATCCCTGCTGTGTCTCACTTCTGTTTATTTGACTAGTTCTGTTCAAGGTCCAGATTTGGCAGACCCTCTGTTCCCCCCAATGTGCATTTCGTTTCTAACCATCTGCTGAAGACTCAGAGCCTCCTCTCTGAAATTTGAAAGATTTAATGACAATTAGCTTGAAAATACTCTTTTCGATTTTATTAACAGATTGTAGAATCAAGAAAATTCACAGAGGAAAAATATGTTAAATAGCACTGCCTTTCCCCATCACCAGGCCTGCCTAGCAAGCAGTACGTACAAGGTGCATATGGGTACCTGCAGAGCACTTTGAATTCAGAGCTATGCCATTAATCCTGCAAGAATAATCATGATGCCCAACTTGTGCTATCATACAGCTTTACTGATTCAAATAAGACCTTGTGGAGATACACTAAGCCATATGCAAGCCATTCAACAGAATCTTTTTATTTGGTGTCAAGTACCTTACTGATGGCCCAATCTGCCAGCTCCCTGTCTCCTCCCCAAATATCAAATTCAATAAGTATTAGAGGAAAGCATGTTCTCATGTTGCTGATTTAAAAGGTTCAAGTTGAATAAGACTTCATCTGGAAAGTTTCGTTGCTACACAATAGATGTACAACACGGGACAACTTCCATATTTTGAACCATTTTTACTTTTTAAAAAACAAAGCCACTCATTAAGTTTCTTTGTTTCAAGATATCCATAAATTCATGATATTTCCATATGAGTCAAAGGCACTTTGCCTTTATTTCTTGGAAACTGCATTTTTTTTTTTAATACACACTGTCAGTGCACATACTCTCTCTCAGCTGTATAGTAATTCATGTCACTGGCAACCTTTAGAAACTTGACTCATACTGTTAATGTAGTAAAACAAGGCAGACATGTAATTATGCCCTGAAAATAAAATCTTTTGTAAGTCCTAACAGCATCTTAGACATCAATTGGATTTGTTCCACCTGTCAAAACGACAGGTGGTCAGACATGTCTCAAGAATGTCTATCTACTTGAGAGTTCATGTCCAACTACTTATATGTTTTTCAAAGGAGAATTTACCTCTTTTGGTACATTATGAAGCAAATTTTTTTTTTTTTTTTTCCAATTGGGAGAGGCATCAGGTCTTTCCCTTTGCAAGCTTGTACCCAACTCTGCCTTATGAACCCAATGGAGAAGGTATAGCTCCAGTCTACAGACAGATTGATTTATGACTCAGATTCCCTGTGTACTCCATATGCCCAAGCCACTGGTTCTGCACGGGACCATCCAGATCAGTGCAACTCAAATCTGCTCTCAAAAACAGTTTCTCCATAAAAATCATACAGGCTGAGCTTGAGTTGGAGGAGAGGCAGCACTTCAGAAAACTTGGTATAAAAAACAATCTAAAGTACTTCAGGAGGTTTGTTTATTTTACAGCCTTCTGATTTATGTCAACTGGAAACATTTAGTTTCAACAGGCCAAGGCCAGAAGTCACAAGGCCAGTTACCTGTGTTCAAACAAGGTACACTTTTTCAGAAATAAGGCACAAAGTCTTTCATGCACCCCCTCTTCCACACGGAAGCATTTTTGCAGTGTCCCCTACTGAAAGCACAACTTTATTATTTTTGGAAGCACAGAGGGAGGAGGGTTGGTTTTTGGAGCTAGTGGAAAAGTAATAGCTAATAAGCCAAGCAACTGCAGCATGAAAATGACAGGTGCAAAATTATCTTCTGTATTTCCACACCAACCAGAGGGTGCTTATTCATAATTAAGCTTTTCACACCTTACATAGTCCAAATGGATTTCTGGCCACATTTACTGTCATAACGGTTCTCGTAATAGCAGAGACCACAGTAAGGAAAAGTGCCTTTTGATGACACAAGTAGGGACTAGGTCTCCAAGTCCTGCTTTCGTATTTTATATTATTTTTTAACCAAAAGTAAACAGCTTTGATTGTAACTTCTTCCTTTAACTAAGTAGCATTCTACAGCTCAACAAATACTCCATAAAAATATAGGTAATTTGGACAAGTGGAAAAGTTTTATAATTTTAGAACTGTTTTTATTTTGTAAACTACTTCATTTCTGATCTTGCAAATCTGTTATTCTTTCCTAATATGTTCCATAATTTTTTTACTTGCAATCTCAGTAACATATAGTTTAAAAAAAATCAAATATTGTTACACTTTCCTATCAACTTGGCATATGAAATAAGCTGTACTTATCTCTCTATAATTCAACAGACTGGGTATTAATAAAACACTGATCAACAACTCAGATGGAAAAGTATTGTAGTAAACTATTAGTATCCAACACTTGTTCTAACAAACTTCAATATATCTATCCGCATTCCCCTCCTGGGGGAAGAGACCTGATATGTGTGTATTTAAATCCCATAGATATTCTAGAAGGGATTTCCATTTGAGGAACATATTTTAAACAAATACTTATATCAAAATTTTTGTGGTTTTTTTTTTTTTTTTTTTAAATTTCTCATTTTAAGAACGTCGACTGGAAATCTGAATTATTTTCACGCAGCTCTGTAATGGACCTGCTATATATATGTTTGATGCAAGTTACATTTTTCATTTCATCATCTGACTCAAACAAACTGTGGACCTATTTTGAGCTCAGACCTGGAACAATCTGGCACTCCACAAAACTCCACAAAAGATTTTTTTTAAGCATGACACATTTTCCTTTTTTTGAAGTTTACCAAGCAATACTATTTGCATTGTTCTTACAAGTTCTCTAGGACAACATTTAACTCTTAATAATTTTTTATTACTTCTTATCTTTTATACTTGAAGATGCTTGTTTCTCTTCTTGATGCCTATTAACATTTACAGTCAACATCCTTCATCCTTTTTTTGCATTAAACCACAGCTCCCACCAACCTCTGGGACCCAAAGATCATTTACATCATGTTGTCCTGAAGCTTTTTATGGTCCAGCCACATCTCAGCATGCTCTCTGGTGAGAGATAACAGCATGCAGAGCAGGTGCTACCAAAGAAGTCATGGGATCACAGAATCATAGAATG
>VZTL01093010.1:0-16547 GCA_013400535.1 Scopus umbretta
ACAAACATTTAAACAATTTTTACCTCGTATTTTAAAGTACGGCTGACAAATGCAGAAGATGAATACTTGGAGGAAAACAGGGGAATACTAATGAGTATACTTTTATCTGTGACATTGCATTTGTCTGTTTTTATTGTTCACAGTGCTAATACAGCCTGGGGAAGAGAGTGCTGCTTCAAAATGCAGCTACTGAGAGAAGCAAATCATTAATAATGGCACATTCTTTTTCCCAAGTATCTGCTCCCTTAAATCTGAATATTTTTAAAACTAAATTATTTTTTAAATATGAGTAGTACCAGAAAGCTAATCAAGAGAAGACAGCTAGGCTTTATTTCTCCCGTTTCCTCACCCAGCAAAACTGCTATTTGGTTTCTCTCAGGAAAAAAATCGCCTCCCTGCCTACAGTAACAGGAAGAAGAGAGTTTGATTTTCCAATCCAAAATTAAATTCTAACACCAGAAAGTAGAGGGAGGGAATAAATATGAAGCTCCACAAGTAATTTTTGTAGTCACTTTCTGAACCACACACCCATTTTTCTGACAACAAACCTATCTAGAATAGAGGTTGACAATGATGTTCCTGTGGTCACAACACTCCATTATAACAGGCAAATAAGTGTTTCTTTTATTTGTAATATCCTTGTGTTTTGCTGTCCAAAGTCACTCAGGTGAATTTACTGAATCTATTCTCACAACAGTAGATCAATTGGAAAGGCTTAGGAACACATAATTATTCCATATCATTGCATTTTACTGCTGTGATGGGATAAAGCTATCCAATAGGGGGGGTGGGGAATCCATTCCAGAGCACAGAGGGTTTATTTCTTTCTATTTTTTTTTTCAAATGTCCCTAGCTCTTATACTTTCATAAGCAAAATTATTCACTGCAGGAAATGAAGCGTTAATGCAGCTTCACGACATTTTGAATCTACAGCTGTTTCAATAGACAAGATTTTTAGCCCTGAATGTACTAGTAGCACTTGGAGCTGAAAGCATCTATTGAGTGAAGAAGGGCTTGACCCTTTGCTCAGTGACTTCAAAGTTGTGAGTCATATGGCCTGGAAAGAATCCCTGAAGCCTTCAGAAATAAAAGTGCAACATAGCCATTGTGCTACAAACGGCTTCTGTAAAAAAGCATACTTATCGTTATGCACCAAACTACATAAATGAGTTTGAAAATTTTAACTGCACTTTTCAAAGGCTAAATGCAAAGAAATAGGAATAGGAAGCTGCAGGCCTGGACAGCTGGGTCTCACTGATCTGAGAGGAGCTGGTTCAGCTCCCAGTGCCATCTGCAGCACAGGTTGGCTCTGGGCTATGATCTCCTCACCTCCCACAAGCAAATCCAGGCCAAGAGCAGACGGTACGTGCATAGGAGATCTCCAAGAAGGCCAGTGTACCTAGAATGTCATTTGATAACATCTACATAAATTGCTTTGCCAAAGAAGAGTGGGTAGGAATCACAACTGCCAACAACTGTACTGCCTTCAGTCTTCTTCAGCACAGATTGCTTCATTTACCAATTGCAGAATACGCTTTTTGTTGCCTCTTAACAAACCTTTTTCAACAGCTTCAGTGAGAGCTCCCATCTCTCCGAGCCACAGCCAGGGCCAATAGGCAATGAACGAGTCTCTAAAAAGGAAGGAAATACATGCAGGTATTGCTGAACGACTGTACGAGAGCTAACAGCTACTACAAGGACCATCTCATGTCCAATATAATCAAAGTAGAGTGGGGAAATATATTTGAGCTATCTGCATAAAATATAACTGAGATGGAGGAAAGAACCTCTCAATAAACAAAAAGAGAGCATGAAAAACGAAATGAGGGGATTATGAAAAAAATTGAGGAAAATTAACTATCTAGGAAAAACTGAGTAATTACTGGTTCCAGTGAAGGAAGGGGGAAATAACAAACCAAATGAGAAAAATAATATCAAAGACAATGGGAAAACTGGTAGGAAACAAGATAAAGGAGAACCTGGGGAAGAAAGGACAGGAATGAATGCTTATTCACCCAAGAGCTGTGAACACTAGGTATTGGTCTAAACAGACAGTACCAATGTTTAGAAAAGCATTTATATAAGAAATATATAAAGCATTTATACAAGAAATTAATTGATAGACATGCTTCCATGCTCTTAGTAACTTTGGGTTTATGTAGCATCTTCATTAGAAATCAAAACAGTTAAAAAAGGTGTCTATCATTTAGACTGGACTCTGGAACGACCCAGGGAAAACTATTAAAACCAAGCAAAGCGTTCTAGCAGTGTAACAAAGGAAAGCCACTGTACTGAAATGTGCTTTGGAAAGATTCAACGAATTCAAAGTCAGCCTTGACTCCCCAGGAAAAGAGATCATCTCTTCATGGTCATATGGGCAGCTCGATTAAAATCTTTTGCTCACTATTATGGGAATGATGCACTTTGATCTGTCAATCAACCTCCTTTCCAGTGAAGAGGCATTGGTTAACTGTCTCCCAAAGCACTTTAATTCTAAGAGACCCCAAGTAATTCATGATTCTTCTAAGACATACAAGAAAAACAAATACTAAAGGACACAACAAAAACTTTGTCTTCCTTTAGGTAGGTCTTTTAATTCAACAAGTCCACACCAAAAAAAAAAACCAAAAAGCGATAAACAAAGCTGACTCTGACGTGAAAAGAACTATTTTGCAGATAGATGATGAATAATAAAACATTCCCATTTGGAGTGGCTTTCCAGACATGCAAGGGCTGGATGAACCTGTCTGGTGACAGCCCACCCTTAATTTTCCTGCCTACAGCTGGTGTGCCACTTCCCTGTGTCTGCAGACTCTGAAGGGTCAACTACATGAGGTATTTTTCCTATTCAAAACTCCGTGCAACCTATTTCCTTACCCAGAATATCTCATGCATTGTGTTAGCACACAATTAAACTATTCAGAAATTCTTATGATTCAATCTTTTTCTGTCATTGTTTTTAAGCTTCTGGCTAGGAAAGTGTTACTGTGGAATAACACAAGCGCTCCCATTAAAATTACTTTGGGTTTTTAATTCATCTCTTCTGGACTTAGAGCAGCAAAAACTGAAGCAGAATCTGGCCCCTTCTATTTCTCATGGCCTTAAAATAGATCCATGAAAGGTGGCTTCATTACTCTCTTCCTCAGATATAGGAACAATTCTGGGTTGGATCATTAATGTCAGAGGGTCGCTAAAGCCCAAAGCAATATAATGATTTTGGCCAGCTGAGGGAGCAGGTCTATTGTTCCTTAATGATTCACTAGGTGCTAAATCTTTTCATTCTGAAAGGATGCTGCTATCAAACGTGCATTGGCTTCTTCCGATTTAAATGTCCATTTGCATCTGAAAAGATGCTCTTCCTAAATTCCATGTGTGCGCCTCATGTAATGCTTCACAGTAATCAAATAACAGGGCTAAGAGTGACATGGACATTTGAATGCTACACATCAGTGCTAATGGCTACTGATACCACAAAGTTAACCCATCTGTGATTAAAGATGACAAAAAAAAAACCACTGCAAGCCTCTGTACCCCCAGAAAAGCTTAAAGAATAACTAATACAACAGCATGGGCATGGAGGCAGCTCATGGAAAGGCAGTTTGTGGCTCCATCTCAGCTTGCCAGGCCTCTAAATTATGACCTACACGACCTTGCTCCTGGGTCAGGTATCCACACTAAAGAATAACCTGAACTATAAGTGTCTGGTCTGTTTTATTTAGAATATGCCAGGAAAAAAAAAAAAAAAACTCTTTATGAAAACAAAACTACAGAGGGTGTAGTTAATTCTTTCCAGGTTTGGATCCAGGCTGATCTGACAAGCTTAGCTTTGTCCCACATCTGTTGGAAAGATGGAAAATTTGCTTACATTTGCCCTCAGAAAGGACAAACTGGGTAGCAAAACATTGGTGGCTGAGCAAAATAAGGGACTTGTGTCCACCTTGTTTCTCAAACTGCAGAAGCCAAAGCTCTAAAAGATTATGGTATCTCCTTGCTGGAAGACAAAAACAATGTTCGTTTATTAAAGACAGCAAATCCTCCACGATACAGCACCACACACACACATCCTTCCAATCCAGATGAAAGTCTCATAAATAAAATTAACAAAACTGTCTCTCTTCCTGGCAGGTCATTTTTTATCGTAGCCAAATTACTTAACAAGTAGCAATTACCAAGCCATGTTGCCTGTAAGTACACCCAACAGTCACAGACTACAGGATGACATATTATATCCATGAATACCTCACAATTGAAATACATTTTTCGTACAGGACTACATCACTGCTTGATTTAATTTTTCCTGACATTTGGCCTGGAGCTTCTTTAAAGGAATGAACTTAGGATGCCTTTGCTGACAGCAAAGGACAAACCATGTCTATATATTCAAGTCTTACTTAAATCATACCCACTACCCTTTTAAAATGCTAATCCTGCATAAATTGCAGGATAGTGACTGAGATCTATTAGTCAGACTTCATCTTCTACTGTTTGAGCATGAGCTGTAGGTCCATATATGCATTACAAAAGGTCCAGCATAAATCATACAACTGTGAACGAATAAACACTTTCACCAGTGACAAATTTATTGATGTGGAAGGAGATATGCCAGCTTGTCACAATCCCTACTAGGGTTTTTTACGACCTCAATAGTTCTTACTATGAATCATCCATATTCTGGTTTGGATTGGTTTCTTTTTCCTTTTCCTCCACAATGTTCTCTAAAAAACAGGTACATAAAAAGATGCCATTTCAAGAGATGCCTCCTAAGAGGGAGAGGCAAATAGAGTAACTTACTGTAAGCTGGGGGAGAGGAGATGGATTAGGAATTAGAATACTACAGTGCATCTAATAAATCTCCTGCCTGAAGAGCAGCCAAAAAAGTCTACATTCATTCTCCAATTAGGTTATATCTTTCTCTTTAACATTATGAAGCTGTTATTAATATTATGAAGTTGTGTGCCTCTCCAAATATTAAATTTAATGCCCACTTTAAGTGACACACTGACAAGTTCAGAGAGGGAAGTGCTCTGGCTGTGATACAGGTGTAACAGCACCACCTATGCAGTACTTCCAATGGTTTCCTGAGAGTGTATCTCAGTCCTACACCTGAGACCCACCCTACAGTTGTATGATCTCCAGTGCTGTTTGAATCCTTGGCCTCAGTATTGAGGGGAGCCAAATATATCATAACGAAGGGAACTACATAGTTCTAACTGTGTAAAGCTCTAAGAAATTACTTGTAATTTTATTAACTCCCCCCCCTTCACAAAAACAGATAGAAATAGTTCCCAAAGGCTTTAGGAAAGGAAAATGATGGAAAACTTAAAATTAGGACCAAATTAGGCCTGGGCCCAGGGTCCTCTGAGGACAGTTCTTCCTGAGCTCTGCATCTTCACCTCTAAGTGGTCTAACAGTAAATGCTCCTCAACACAAACTGATCTGGCCACCCAGAAACCAGCAAGACACTGTGACAAGTCAAAGTAGGACAAACGTCAACTGTTTGCAGTTACCATTACACTAGATTAGATACACCCTAAATTTTGTGACCCTCCTTTGACATTTTGAAATACCTCATCCAAATACACAAGTTTTTCAGGCTTCGTATAATCTGTTCCAAACAAGTATCTCTAAATTTTTTTTTTTTTCTCATGCTTTTTTATTGTTCTCCAAATCCTCTTTTCTTCCTGCCTTCTAGAGCAACTTGACCACCCTCAGCATGTATGAACACATGCATGGAATAACCCATTTTTGAGTTAAAACTGGTCAGTTACAAGATTAAAATCAGTGGTGTTGACCAGTGTTTGAATACACGAATCTTTGAATAAATGGCAGAATGCTTAAAAGCAACTTAGATCTGCCCCATGAACAGCAAAATAGAGAAATCAGGCCTAAGTTTACCACACTTTCAAATGCCCACTATTCACATTCCTCAGTCTTTCAAATGCACAGCCTTCTTGTTTGTGGAAACCACAGGATAATATGCTCCAGGTTTACGCCTTAAGAATCAGCTCATTCCTGTTTTCATGCATCTGCAGGATTACTTTTGTACCTGTTATCAGGGTATCTTCTGTGCCCTGAGCAATCTTTAAGAATGTCAAGAAACAGTCACAAGCAATGAACCTTGGTCGCTAACTGATCAAATGTTCTCACCGAAAACATGAGGTGAAACACACTTCAACTACCACAAAGTAAAAAAAATAGAAAGGTTTCCTAGACAGAAAGATTGCCTACACCAGCCATATTTCATACAGTTTGGTGAAATTTGTATGTTTTGGGGAAAAAAAAAAATTCTCCCAACCTTCAAAATGAGAGTCAAAAAGTCTCAATTCAATCTTTGAAAATACGTCATTTTGGAAAGGCCAAAAATGCCTTTTAAGCCTTTAGGTTTGTACAAAGAGACTAGTCTGAATCGTATCTCTCATGAACAAACTAGAAAGGTTGGACCAGATGATCCTTGGGGTCCCTTCCAACCTGGTATTCCATTATTCTATGAAACAACAGCTCCTTCCAGTTCAAATAAACTGAATTCTTTTTTCAAAATCCATTCTTTTTACTGAGCTCTTACTCTCTGTTCTGTCCCTTGAGCACACCACATCCATGCCTCCCTTTACCCATGTTACTCTCAATAATGATTTTCCCTCTCCAGTACTGTAACTCAAGCTCCTAGTCTTGTCCTAGGTTTCTTTGGCTCGAGGCAGTCAAAACTAAAAGACAGATCATCTGTTTTAAGACCCACGTTTTTTCCTAGGGATATAGCAGATCCTTGGTGTAACCAAAGCAAGTCATTTCACTCTCTGCTTCCATCTCATATATTTATGAGAAAACATCAGGCAGGGAAAGTCCCTGCGTCACAACTCTTCACACCCCATGGAACCATGACTTCATTACAGATCCCAAAGCATAATATTTGTGTGTCAGATTTTAAATTCAAACATGTCTTGGTCTGCAAAATAGTAAGTAAATTTGCTTCTTAACACCACTGTAAACCACTTAAATCATGTATAAGCAGCAGAACAAAAACTCTACATTGCTGGGGCAGAAAAAGATTTTTTAGTGCCAACTCTGGTCCATTAGATTTTAATTGCCTCCAGCTGGCAGTCCCATAAACTATAACATTTTTTACCTGAAGCTGAGCAGCTGTCCACACAAAGAGAAGAAAAAAAATTCCTACCCAGGAAAAGAAGCAAATATATTGCATGTAACTTCTTCCTTACAGTCTAATACAGAACCAAGTACAATCAGTTACTAGATTAAACAGCTCTTTCAGAGTTGCTTTTTATCCAAAATCCCAATAATCTCAAAATCTTAAATTCTGCAATATATTTACACAAGGACAATCAGTCACTCAAACACTCTTCTCCAAGGAATCTGTGTAATGCTCTACTAGTGTGAGTGTTAAGTTTAAACATTATGAACTCAGAAATGGCAAAGATCAGGATTTTTCCAAATCTCTGCCTCTCCTTTACCTGCCTGGCTGGAAGCATTATGGGACAGAGCACTTCACTGCTTCTTGCTGGCAAACTCAGCAGGCGCTACAGCTCAGACTGGACAATTCCTTAATTTTTTCCCACACAGATAAAAAGGATTTAGTCATGGAAACTGCAGAACTGAATTAGTTCTGCCACTACTACAGTGAAGTACAATTTTAGTCAAGTACAGGCAATGGTCCACATACCACCTATGTATGTGTAGATAGACAGACAGAGAGATACAGTTCACAAAAATTACAGCAGCTTGATCAAATTCCAACCTCATTGTAGTAAACCCAGAGTAGCTAGCAAACCAAAGAGAGATTCCAGATTTTCACCGGAAGACAAAGGTCAAAACTTGGTCTGCTAGATTTCAATTGCAGTATTACCTTTTCCTTTCATTTACAAATCTCTTTGAGAATGAATGAGGAGAAAAAGAAAAAACAGAATTTCAGTCTGACCTGCAGATCAGTCTTTTCAACTAAATAGTCTCACCTGTATCACAGCTAGTAGTGGTAGTAACAGACATGATACTGTCTCCTGTCACGACACAGAAAAGCATCTTCTGTCCCTCAGAGGAGAGGGTGCTTCAGAGGAGCTGGACAAGCCTTTCAGAAACACCACAGCATTCCCAGCACCACTGCTGAGCTTCCTCTCCACCAGAGCAGCACAAGGACAACCCCACTGAATTCCACAGGCACTGCCAAACAATCAGCACACAAAGAGCTGCAAAAATCCCCCTTCACCAATTGGTATGTGCAACACCTGTAAGAAGAGGGATGGCACAGACTCCCCTTTAAAATCTTGAATCAGGTGTTGTGTTATCTCCCTGCTGAGCACACCAGCCCCGCTCTCCCACCTCCCCGGCCCTGCTCTTCTCCTGCTGTCACAAAGGTCTGTTGAGGAACTGGAAAAACCACACTGAAATGTGAACACCTGCGCTGGTGTGCAGGCCTTCAGAGCTTGAAGCACCGAAGATTTTCTCTGCTGAGGGAGTGCCCGGGAGGACGCGAGGCTTGGCTTTCCACAGAAACGAGCGGCACTCGCGCTCTGGCATCCCTCCTCCCAATGCTCGTGCTGGCAATAAAGCAAACAGACAGGGCTATTTAAAAAATGACCCTAATGATGTAAATTAGACAAACATTAATAAACTCAGCAGGTTATTTCCCTACTGCAAAAACCACCATAGATCAGAACAGCTTTCATGCCGGTGATTCATATTGTTACACAAGGCCTGTGTCTGAAAATAAAGGTTCCACATGAGACTTGCATTGAAAACACCTTATCTGCCAGGATCGCCTTTATTATTTCTGAACTACAAAGAGGCCAATAAAAGAGCCGTATTAAAACAGGCCCCCTGTTACCAGAATGCTGTGATTAAATGTTTGACTTACAGTTTGCTTTATTAAGCAAAGCAAACACCGGCAGCTTTCCAGATTTCTGAACTTTGAGTCATTTTCTAGCATTAGGGCTGACCCAAACCTGCTCACATCCTACAAGCCTGGAAGCTGCACATAATACAAACCTGCAGGTTCTATTTTGTCCTACTGCAAAGTGTTAGATGCCTGGTTATATAAGGGTTAATTTCCCGTTATGGGGATCTCTTAAAGCTACGCAACACAGAGACTAAAGAATCACAAGTTTTGCTCTTGACGGCAGAAGGCTTATGCCAGATGGCCACAACTTCTCATTTTAAAAGAAACACATAATCTTATATCAAAATCTAGTCTAAGAATTCTCATATTCTTAGTATTTTGGTTAATTATGTCATTGCTATGTGTGAAATAATACATGATACTCAAAAGAAAAACACTAAGAGACTACAGCCAAAAGACTGGAAACACCAAAGTCAGAGTAAGCACTCCTTTCCCACCTCCATACTAGAGAAAAACTTAAGCATGAAAAGAAGCTCCTAAAACACCTGTAACGGAACCCATATCAATGGAACTATCAGCACAACAGTGGTGGATGAGGCTCCCAAGCACCTACCAGCCAATCTCCACCCCTCCAAGGCCTTCTCCAAATATACTGATACAGCTGATCCTGACTTTAGAGATATGATGGCCATTTTAGCACTTGAGTACATCTCCCAGCACTGTCTTCTGCAATATCCTAGTATGAATGATTAACATCGTACAACACAACTACTTAATTCTATGCCAGAAATAAAAAACACGGAAGTCGACCAAACTACCACTCCAAATGATGTTTCTAAATATGGTGTCAGCAACAAGCGCACAATGCCAAGGCCCAAATCCTTAAAGGTATTTAGACATCACCCATCAATGGTCTAGTAAACTGCCCGAGAGGCTTGGATCCAGCTCACAGATGGACACCTAAATGTAGGTGCCACACACAGGCATTCACAGGTGAAGAAGCCACCTGAGCACCCATGACACTCAACGGAGTCCATGTCAGCTGCTCAACTCATCCTAAAATAGGCACTTAAATTTGGTTAGCTGAACAGCCCTAGACTGCGTTGCTTTAGAAGCTGAATAGCTTTAGACTCTTATAATGAGATCCTTACTGACTTTGTAATAGAAGCTTAGACTCCTGCTTCATGTGTAGACACCTCTATTCAGATATTTAAATTCCCAAACAGAATCTCACCCCGAAGTCTAAAGAGATGATGGAGGTTCAGGTTTTATTGAATATGTTGTCATCCAGTCTTTTCACCCCAAACAGATGAGTGCCTTCATGAGGAATGTGGGAAATCTTACACCAGAGACAGATTTTACAATATATCTGTTAGTTACAAATGAAAATAGTGCGTGCTTTTCCTTCTGCCTGCAACTTATAAGTATAAACTAAATTTTAGATACGTAACTTAGCCATTGTTCCTCACTTAAGGCGTAGCTGTTCTGTTCCACTGTATCACTCAGTACCATCAAACCTGTGAGGCCACAAAGGATTTAAGCATGTCATTTAATCATTCTCAAAAAGGCAAGCTGAACAATGTCACATCTTTATCATTGCATATGGCATCACTTACCCTGATAGCTGTAAAAGCAAGAATCACTGTTAAGCATTTAATCCTGTCAGACAGGGATATTAACCTGCTATTTTAGAAGCCACTGCCATCTGATCTGTGCAGTACTGACAATGATGGCTTCCAATTCTTTCTGCCAGAAGAAAGAACGGTACAAATAGCTTTGATGGAGATGGAACTCTAGACCTGGTGGAGAAAACTTCTGATGGAAGCTATTTCAGTAAAGACAGTATGGGGAAAAAAATGAGTAGTTAAAACATTCACTAACTTCCTGGAATATGTAACAAATTCCTTCCTTTCCCTCATCTGTACATATACGTGCGTATGTTATTCACTTGTCTGTGCCCACAAAGATAAAATGAAAGAATGAGCTCACGCCCCAGTTGATGTCCTGGCAAGGATCTCAACCCTAAAGTACACTTCAAGGGGGAAAAAGTGAATAAACAGAGGAATTCGACTCATGGATTAGACATTTGCTTGAACAAGTACTGAGCTGAGACTAAGCACAACAACTGAAGGAAGCAACTGGACTCTGCATTCTGGGCAGAATACAGCTATACCAGCTGGACTCAGTTGACAATGACTCTTTCAGACATGAGATGTTTCATTCATATTTCACACAATGGCTACATGAGTAATGAACAGATGGTTTTGCTATTCGCACCACTTAGTGGAGCATGAAATGATGCACTGACAGGTAGGAGAGAGAAGAATTCAAAGCAGGTGTTGTAGTAATACTATGGCAGCATACAGTATGTAAAAATCCAGGGTGCAAAATACTTAACCAAAATGTATTTGGAGGCTCCAAAATTAGAGGTATCAATAGCTAATTTTTTTTAAGCTCAGAGGGCAAAAATTATAATAAGCAAGGACATTTTAGAGTGAACTCAATAACTAATCCATTCAGCCTGTATGTTCTTCTGTACTAATGGAAGAGAGACAAGGATCATCCATATATATATGACCTCCAAGCCAGACTACTGCAGCACACAGTGCGTGCGACTGAAAGCGAGAGATCTAAACAAACTCCAGCTGGTGTAACAGACAGCTGCCCAATTAGTAATGGATTCACTGTCTCACAGAGACATTGATGCTCTGGTCACTGTACTCACTGATGAGAATAAAGTTTAAAAAAAGAAAAAAATCAAAGTTTTTATCTTCAAATCTAGCCTACTATTTGGCCCTCAATTGGAAACTCCAGCATTGAGTTTCTGCCGTTGTATGATGGTGTCTGGGGCTGGAAGTTGACTTGCCTCCTCAAGCTAATATGCAGACAACCACAGCAGTGTTTAAAAGCACCCCTGGTTTCTCTTGGAGTAAGTCAAACCATGCAGAACCTCACTCAGAAGCAAAAAAACCCCAACTTCAAAATACATTTTTGATTCTTTTTAAGTCTCATGAATGACTTAAGTCTGATTCATTAATTTAGGACTGAAAGTTTTCAGCATTTTAACAAGAAATCTAGCAATACAGACCAAATTTCATTTCTTCCTAAAATATTTTAATAAAATATTAACCATTACATTAAATATTAGTAACAAAATACAAAGTAAATTATTTGTGGTGTTATTCTAAACACTGCGGGTTTTTGCTGCAACTATCGCAATGTGAATGAAATAAAAAAAGAGCTTCTACTCTAAGAGGATATCTGTCTCTGTGTGAGAAGCTGCACTCGGGTACAGCACGCCTGCACATAGTTCATTTGTCGTTAGGGTTTTACCCATATTACTCACCTTCATGGGCCTTTTCTCATATTTTTGGACAAACACCTTGCTAAAGACAACATGTTGGGATTGACCCCCCTTCCAATTCCATACATGAATGAAGAGCAGCTTCACTGCTCAACAGTCACGTAAAGCTACATTTAGTGAGGACAGGTTCAGATCTCGTGTCTGTGCCGTTTCCAAACTTCATGGTGTAATAAAAACAGCGACTGTTAACTCGGAAAGATGAGATGTAATGACAAGAACTGTAGCCTCCTGGGGTGGAACACACCTACTTTCATGAAAGCGGTGCGGGAATCCTGACTGACCCCAGTTCACCAGGGCCGTGGGCTTTGTATCTTCTCCAAAAGAGGGCATCTGCAGAACTGCCTCACAGCTCCGGCTCGCTGCCTCTCTGCACTGACTCGGAGGAAGGAGACTGCCATCTACTGAGTTAACCCCTCTACTAGCAAAAAGGGAGCTAAAGCAACGAAGAGGAGGTTCACGGTTAAGGCAAGGAGGCTGGAGAGTTTCCACAGACATCGGCTGTTCACACTAGGAAGGATTCAACAGGGAACAACAATTTTAAGTAAGCCTTTTTCTTCTCTTCCCTTCCCCCCCCTCCCAGCTACTTTCCCTTAGTCAACACACTGATCTTCTAATGGGAATTATTCATTTGATGTATACTTTTACAACGTCTAACCCCTGTAATCCTTTTGCTCTGAAGGACAGAGATTGCTGTGCCTGCTGTTTTGCTGCACTGAAGCAGCAAAGCAAAAAGGTGGAGTATCAGAAAAAGAAAACAAGAGAAAAGGATAGCGAAGAGTTGCAAGAAGGGAGGTTTCTGAGCACTCTCAGAGCCCATCAAAACATTTATATGAAGCAGTCAGTGGAAAGATCAGAGAAAAAGCAGTAAAACATATCATGAATAAAAGAACATTGCCACAAACAGCTAGTGCCCACTGACAGTGCAGTGGGTTGTTAGCATTAAGACAGAGCTTAATAAGCCTTAGCATTTGAATAGCATCTCAAAGCAATCGCAAATATTAAGATCCCTTCTTGCACCAGGTGCTCTGCATGCTCATCTATTAATATCCATCAGAGCCGGCGATGTTCGGTATCTTGCAGTACCCAACTAATTGATTGAAAGCCTCAAAACAACGTGATGAGATATGAGTTATTGCCTCCCATTTAACCAGGAAGAAACTAATAAAAGTAATTATTTCAGAAGATGCAGCATGCCTCTAGGTTGCACTAATTTTACTTGCAACCCAGAGAGTTCCTACAGCAAAAATAAAGCTGACATATTCAGCCCCGAATGCCTGTATCAATACACAGTTAATTACCCAAATAGCAAGTGCTGGGAATGCTGGGTGTCCAGAATGAAAAGCAGAATTGTGGGTTTACCTCAAGAAACTAGGTGGCTTATATAAGCACCCAATTGTAGAACAAGTAAACTCAAAATTTTATCCATTTTCACTTTTCAAATGTCATGCAGCAAACAGATATCAATGCTGAGATGAGAATATATTTCTTTTTATTTCTAGCTGAAAATGCTATCCCATTTCTCTCACGATGGAAAGCGAGATAAAAGCAAGAGGATAATTATTTTATCCCAGGATATCTCAATTCCATTTAGCCAACACTGCCCTGAAAGAAATAAAACTTTTCCACTTTATTTCTTGCCAGTGCTGTTACAACAAGCATTACCACAGAACTTCAGCTGGCTGCACCTGTTCTTGACAATGTCACTTTCCAACTGTGCAGAGATTTGGAAATCGTTATTAAACACTCATCAAAGAATAAAAACAAAATTGAATCTAAATGGACTGTGCTACACTCTATGGAAGAGACAGCTGGCAGAGCTACACTGCACTGAGGCATCCTGTCAGGCTCCACAAGGAATGCCATCCGGCTCCACTGGTGGCATCACGGCTGCAGTGGCAGACTCCCACATTCCAGGCTATCGGCTCAAATCAATTCTCCATACATAGTAAGAGATGTCTTGCTTGGTTTCCTTCTAGCAGGCTGCTAAATATGGTCATACTCAGGAGCACCTGAACAGAATTAATTCAGCTGGTTTGTTAAAAAAAATATATATATATCAATATTGCCATTAATTTTTTATCTTTTGTTCTTTCAAGTAGAATCACCCATTCTCACTCATCATTCCAGGCAGAAATGCTGGGAATTAAAGTAATTTGCTAGACTATGTACCCTCTGGGGAGAAAGAATTAGGAAAGTCCACTATTTGCTTATTACAGCCAGCATATTTTTATGAAAACAAATCATCTCTTGCATAGACTTGGAGATGCCACACTCTCTGTTTCCCAGGGAGGACATGTCATTGGCTAGGTACTCTAAAGAGCAGTCTGTGAAGTAGCTGCAAACATGACGCACCCTGTTCCCACCTGGAAAATGCCTTGCAGGCAAGTTAAAGCAGGCTCCAGCACCCAGCAGGTTCAAGAAGATGCACTCTGATGAGACCTGCACTTCCACATGCCAGCTTGTTGTCGGTACTGCCTACAAGTTTGGTTTGAAAGGCAGCTTCTGGGATGCCTTTAGCGATGCACTGGAACCATAACCACTGCCTCAGAGCAGAAAATACTAAGATGAAGATAATTACTCTGCTTTTTTTTAATTGATGAGATTCCTAGCTGTTACAGCCAGTTCAGAAGTTAGTCCTACTGAACTCTGAACTAACAAACCTCAGCAGCACCTGCCAGTAATAAAAAACAATTGTAAAACTGTGAGAACCACAAAGGATAGACCTGAGCAGCCAAATTTTCTTCCTCACGCTAATAAAACCTACAAGAAGAATCCAGCCTGCAAGTAGCAAAAATACTGCCCTCAAAATAGAAGAGGCGCAGATATTAGGAAGTATTCATACATAGTCATCTCAACTTGATTGCAAAGCTGTTGCTTACAATTTTTCCACTTGCTGCAGTCATGCATATTTCCAGCCATTTCAAAGCAGTGTCGTGCACGATTTGGAGCTAAAGACTGTATTAGAGAGATGATGTGACATTTTTCTTCTTGACTACTGTAAAATGTTAGTAAATAACTGATTTCTTCACTATCCAAACTGTTAAGCTACAAGTGGAGGGGGTGAGGGAGGAAGCCTCAGGAGAATGGGTCTGATCTCATTTCTTATCAACAGCTCACTTCTGCCAAATGCAGCCATCAGAGAAAATGCAGCAATCCTTAAACAGTTAAAATGGGAAAGACTGAACATCCCCCAGAGAACAGCTAATGGGATACAGAGCTTTTCACTGCCGGGTCACTGGCTCAAATCTGGCTTCTCTCAGGAGCGATGCGACTGCCGGGCACGCTCCTTAGCTGGGGTAGAAGGATGCTCTTAAACCAGCCCAGGGTTTGCTGCTGGTCAGCAAGTTTTGAGAAATAATCCACTGCACACCAGTCCTACTCTTAGAAGAGGCTGTAACTTCTGCATGCAGAATGCTGTACGATCACAACCGAGGCATATTAGCATTGAGGATGAGGTAGAAATACACTGCCCGGGATGCTTATTTAGATTTCAACACTTTCATCTTCTGTCATGGTTGACAGTTCCCAATCCAGTGTTGCGTACTAAGCTCTTTTATTCAAGATATATTTTTTTTTTTGCTGTTTCTGCTTCCTATAAATCATCTGACAAACTCATATCAAACCACAGAGGGAAGGCAATGGGAAGGAATGCAAATAAAAGCATAGATAAACTTTTAGGCTACAGAATAGTGTTTTTTTCATACAGTGATACTGTGGAACTGCCTCCTGCATGCTGTTATAGATGTCACAGGTATAAATGGATTAGAGAAATTAAAGAAATGAATTAGTCACAAAAGGTCTGATTTAGTGGGCCCTGAAACAGGACTACAGAGACTAAGAACTTGTACTAATTCCAACCGAAGTCAAAATTAACATCTCCACCTGCTGCAATAGCATGAGGACCGATCTTTTAGATAGAATTTAGTGAAGTTAATGGAATAACAAGTGATAAATTCATCTCCAAATATCCAGATGTGTATTTAGAATCATGGAAGACAATGGAAAGGATCTCTGGAGGTCATCTGCTCCAACACCCTGCTGGAAGCAGGGTCAACTTCCAAGTTAGAGCAAGCTGCTGAGGGTTATACCCAGTCAAACTCTTGAGTATCTCCAAGGGTGGGGATCACACAACTTGCCTGGGCACTTGTTCTAATGCTTAACCACCAATGTTTTGCATGGTGAAAAATTTTTTACTAATATTTAATGAAATATTTATGTTCTTGTAAATATTTATGTTCTTGTTAGCAGCAAAGGATCAAGAATGTCCCTGAACTGTTGCTAGTCCCACCTTGATAGCACAGAGGTATCCTGATCAGATCTGACTGTCCTGGTTTCAGCTGT
>VZTL01093018.1:0-12922 GCA_013400535.1 Scopus umbretta
TCAGTAGGTCTGAAAAGGTCATACATTTTTGCCTTTAGAATTCCAGAACAGTATAATAATAAAATAGAGTGGTTTTTTTCCAGAGTCAATGCCCCATTTTTAGAATGTGGTTAGTTTACACTTTGATCCATGGTTTCATAATTACTTCAGAATCACACGTCATCGTACACACATGACTTTTATATTTGCACATTTCATTTGCAACCAGAAGACCTACAGACTGAAAATTCTAAACAGAGACCTACAGGATCCTCAGGTATAGCATGGTAGACATTGGGGCAGAAAGAAATACAGCAAAACAGTTCAACAACAAGCCATGAACTTATTTGTCTTTATTTGAGACTTGTTTTTACACAAGGAACAACGATAGGCCAAAACAGAGTGGTGAAGCCTCCAAGCTGGCAATCTTCCCATGAAGGCAGGCAACTTTGTCATTAATTAATTAATCCTCCTGCAGCATTATGCAACATAACTTGTGACACTATCCTGAGTAAAGTTTTAACTGACAAGTGAAAGATCTTCCTATGGCTAAACCCAGCCATTTGCCACTTTAATTTAGCATTGTTTCAAAGGCCAAGGATAAACATTTCACCTTTTCATGACAAATTTTCTTGGCAATTTTGCAAGGCTGTTCTTGGGAAAGCTCTAGTTACATTACTGGAAACACCCTGCGCAGGTTTCTGTAGGAAAATCACACCTCTCCATTCTGGGAACTTTCTGACACGCAAAAAAAAAATTGTCTGTTTGTTTTTTAAATAAAGGAAAGTCTAATTCCACTCCTGTAGGCAATAGGAGTACTCAAGTTGGGGCATTTAAGTATTTATATCTGACTGTGAAGTTAAAGGTCTTCACTCATGTCAAATATCAGAAGCCCAATTGCTTGTATACATTCCCCTCTTGGGGTGACTGGCAAGTATTGCAGAAAACAACAAAAGCTGCTAAAGGAGCAAAGATTAAAGGGGGCAGGGGGGGAAGTACTTCACTTTTTAAAAGATCTTTATTCTTACTTGCAGGGCTTTAAATGTTTTTGAAACTGCATTTTTCAGCAGTAGTTAATCTCTTCTCAGTTTAACCTGATTGTACTGCTGTTTATTTTTTATATTACAAGAACTCTTTCATCAGGATCAAGGTCCCTTTCAACACATACTTTAGCAATATTTTGGCTTATTTCTTTAGACACATAACTGGTGTTAAGTTACAGCACTTAAAACTACCCAGAAGTGAAACAATACATAAGCCAGTGTAAGGTATCTGGATGCAAAGAGGAGAAATGAGAATTTGTATATATTGCATATGTAGTCCATAGACAGTTTAAATGGGAAAATCAGAATTCAGCCTTGACAATTTCTGAAGTTTTTAGGAGCAACTAACAGAATGGAGCATGTCTAACTGCAGGCAGACATCGGAAACAGAGTGGTCTTTACTTCAGCCAAGGTTTTAGAGGTAAAGTGAAAACATTAATTAAAACTATATGGCTGTCCAACATACCATCAATTATTCAACACTTTTGCAGGGTGTGCCAAATGATTAGTCTCTAAAAGAGGAAAAATCCTAGGATTTACAGGGCAGTGTGGATATGAGAACGGAAAATATGAATACATTCAGTAAAATTGAGACCAAGCATCTAGCTTTCCCAGAGTATTCCTTATATTCTTACAGATGACACCAAGGATACTCTATAAGGATTTGTTCAAGAATAGAGTCATGAAAAAATATGAAGCAAGGGAACAGTCTCTCAAAATCTAGTGACAGCAAATTTCTGCATCTCACAAGAGTGAGCAAAGGTCACCAGCAAGTTACTTTGAGGGTTATTTGTATAAGCAGGCTAAAGATGCTTGTATTCTAGTATGGTTAGGTACATCTAGGGCCTTGAGAGGGATTTGGACTGCCCTGTAACCCCAGGGGCATTTAGACAGACTAGGCTGCTCAGAGCAGCACATCGTAACCCAACCTGTAGAAAACTGATCTTCAGCATTGAAAAAAGCGAGTATAGACAATATGTCACTGAGAGAAAGAACGGCTCTAAACTCATAGGACCTTGTCACTGCAGGAAGCCTATTAAGATATCCACATCCTTACACTGAAAGTGGTTAAGAGAAGTAGAACAAAGTGCTCATTCTCCCCAAGAAGGATGAAACTTACATGGAAATTAAAAAGACATTTTAAAAAAGCCTTTGCAACTCTAATTCTTCACTCCCTAAACTATGCTAGCACTAATCTATACCTAAATAAATAACTGATACATAGGTAGTGCAAAGTACAGAGACTAGTCAAGCCTTTCTTCAAGAAATCTCCTTTCACCCTAAATGCTCAGTGAATCTGACACCTGCCTCCCCAGCAGCATGAACCCCGTTGCAAAGACCCCCAACCTGGAGGCTGGCACCGGGCCCTGCCTCCTGCCCTGCCCAACACAGAGGGCCGGGGCTCTCCCCACAGCCCACCCCCCCGGAGGGGATGGGGCACAGTCCCCCACATGCACTCAGTTTGAGTTCAGACAGCAGGACGAGTTAGCGGGACAGACCACACTAAACAGCACTGGCTTTTTGTCTTTTTTAAAATAGGGTAGGCAGCAATCATTTTGCTAACACCCTGGTTCCAAGATTCACCAATCTTGTACTGTATTTGCAGTTATCAATTATAATAATTATTATTACTATTTGTGTTACTCTTCTTCCTTCTGTCCCTGTACCATGTTATGCACATACCCACTTTTCTACTCAGTGCATGTCTTCTTAATAAAATGCCCACCATTTCCTCTAGTGGGAAGAGGCTCAGTATGTCTACAGTTCTCTCTCCTCCTTTTCCTGAAAACATTTTCCTTTCCTGTCTTTCATGCAAAACTTCAATGTTTTTAACTACTTCGCAATAACAGGCAGAACAACAACAAAGTGTGGTGATTTGCTGCATGGGGCTAATGGATACTGTCAGCCAATCCATCAGCTTATAAAAATTGTATTTATTTTAAACCGCCAGGTATGCTAACTGAAGTGCCAAGCTCAGTCTGCACCCCACTTTGGTTTTATTCTATTTTTTTTTATTTTCAGCAAAACGAATAGCCTACTGCCTCAGGATTGCTCTTTCATCAGACTTCTATTTTCCTGTTGCTGTGACTGCTTGGATCAAAATATAGAATTGAATGCCAAGACCCACAACCTTCCCAGCAGCCTTCCTGTGCATGAGGTACAATGCACAAATCTCCTTGACATTTAGAAGCTGAGTAACATGTTGAATAAAGTCTGTGCCAAGCATAACCAAGGTCTTAGATTTCTGTATGCATAAAAATTCCACTTGACACATATCAGAGTCTCCCTGTTGGAGGGAAATAGTTAGGTGATAGCACTGAGGAGAGCTATTTTACACAACTTCTTCCCAAACTTTTATGTTACTTCCCTTCCTACTCAGAGTTGAACCTCTTAGTTACAGGGCAATAGTAGTCTGTGGCTAGCTAGTACAAAATCTCCATATGAATACCTTCCTACACAGAGTCCCCTAAATTCACATATGTCCCAGCTCTTCCTGTTTGTAATCTGTTGGTATTACAGAGCTGCATTTAGCTTTGGAGCACTGTGCTGAAATTTACAGTATTAAGCTGAATTATTCTCCTCATCTGCAATGAGCACTTGGTTCACTAAAGCACAATTCCGGACTGCTCCTTATTTCAAATGAACAGTTCAGAACAGTGCCCTAGTAAATCCCTGGACAACATGATATTTTCCTTTATTACAATAGCTCTTAAATCTAAGAGTGTGATATTGATTATAATAATGAATTTTTCAAACTTTATGAATTTAAAAAAATTGAAGGAGGTTAACTTTAAAAACAGCTTAGAAAAAGCCAGTAGGAAATGGCCCTCAATGGGGTGGAGTAAACAAAAAACCTTGTAAGACTGTCAAAACTAAAACATTTTTTCCTTTCATTCCAGATGCAAAAAAGCCCTACACAGTTACAATCCTGTGAAAAGAGTAGATCAACAACTACAAGCACAATTTAAAAATCAGAAGTCCACAAAACATATCTTCAAGGTGAAAAAAAGAAAAAAAAATTACTGTGGTGTCTGTTGCTTTAAAAATAGTCAAGTATTTTTCAGAGCTAACTTTGAGAGACTGTTTTAGTCACAGTCAAATTCTGTGACACATTTATATATTCAGTTTCTTTTACATAAATTATACTGTATCTAGTTCTGAACTGAACAGCGTTATTTCCCTTGGAAACAGCACCTTCTTCTCTCTCCCCAGCATCAGATGACAGCTAGCAGGTGCTACTCTACTACACCAGGCTCAGACTGTATCATATTGTAACATATAAAAAATCTTTTGGACACTGGATATATCAGATAGAGCAGATCACTAATTATGACGTAACAACACTAAGAATTGTGGAAATAACTAGAAAGAAACCACCTTCAGGAACGATTAAAATGAAACTGTGTATAATAAATGACAGCAAGATTTTGGCATAGATTTGGGGCAAAAAGAGGTTGTAATTTCGATTTGCAGACCGTTTCCAATGATTGATTTTTATTTCATTTGGGATTAATACAAAAGGACAGATTTTCTGTCATGATTACAGGAATACTAAGATGAAACGCAACCAGTCCCCCTAAGTGGCAAACCTGTAGGTGTTCTGAAATGTATCTGCAATGCTGATGTAGGAGCTGAGAAGTGGTGCAGTGTGTCTTCTTTCTCACGATCAGGAATCTAAATCCCACATCACTCAGAAGAATCATGTAGTAAATTAACCGGGTCGTAGAAGGCTGCTAACTTTGCCTCTTTAACTGCTGCTAATGTGAACTACCAGCATATCCATTTTCTTCTTTTCAGACAGAAAATGTCTAGTTGCAGGGAACTGGACAGACACGTTTTCACATTATGCAGGATGAAGCATTCACTTCCAATATTTTACAGAAGAATCGTATGCAGCACCTGTCTTCAAAAATACCCTCACGGACACAAAACTCATATGATGACACACAAAAAGCACATGCGGTGCTCTGTTTTTTTCCTACAATTTTTCCTACACAACAAAAGAATTTATATTGTTATTCAAACATAAATGTAATTTAATTCATTGTGGTTTGAAAGGGGTTCGCTAGGCCTAACACCTATTACCTTTGCAAATGAGAGTATTTGGCTCAGGTTTCCTACAATTTTACTTCAGTGCACTGACGTAATTGATCCTCCTGAATGTCTCTGAACATCTGTGTGCAAACATCGCACAAACAGCTAAAGCAGGTGGCAAACCACTGCGAAATAAAAAGACAAAAGTCCAGCACAGTCCTTGCAGTTCATAATCAGCTTCTCATGAATTTTACAACACCTAAGAAATACACTTTGTGGGAACATAAAGTTTCAAGACCAGGCCCAGGCTTTTTTTGAATATTGACCTCCTCCTGCTGGACCCCTCACTGCTGATTCTTTGTGGTGACAAACAGCCCTTTGCTCTGGCTGGGGTGATCAGTATATTTTTGATGGGAAGTAAGATGACATTTTTTTCTGTTGTGATTTTTTTTTAATGTGCTTTTCTAGGGAAGGGAGCATTTGAGGGCACATCTTGTGTATGGAGCTACAGTTTATTGGGTAGGTGAATTCAAAGTCCAGGAGACGCCAGGAAAAGAGGTACCTATTTGTAGGCATTTTCTCCTGTGATTTGTACGCTGAACTTTTAACTTCTGAACGTGATATGAACAATGCAGAATGCTCCTGTCTGAGTTCAAGATGGCTTATCTTTAAATATCCTTCTTTTCATTCCCCTCTTGCGTCCAGCTAACGTGCCACTGTATGCTGAAGAAGGCTGCTGCCCGCCCTGCTACGGTAACTCTGACCTGGCAGACAGCCCAGATTGCTCTGACTGCAGCAAAAAACCCAAGGTAGGACCATGCTGAAGAGCAGTAGTAGCAGTTAAGGGCTTTATGACTGACTAGGCTGACATTTAAAAATGAAAAGCAGAAAACAGCAAAATCGTGCTGCTGAGCTGCAGGCACACAGTGGATTGCTGCTGCTCCATCACCAGAATAGGCAGGGCTTTACTCGAATAACAGCAACTCATATGGAGGATACCACTTTCTCTCACGTACAAATATTGTTTTAGATGTCCATGCTTTTCATAAAACAGTTGACTGGGAAGTACTTATTTCAATAGATAGCACTTTGTATCATCATGTCAAAATCGCCTCATTGACTTTGAAATAACCACAGCATCTTATGCACAGAAGATCTGTAGAGTGAAAAAAATGTGCTTATTAAACCAAACTGATACAAGTGGGAAAAGCAAGCTCAGGCTACACACCAGCCTTCAATTTCTTCTAGATGCCAGAGAGTTAAAAATGTAAATATTTCTGAGGGTTTTCTGTGCGTAGCCTAAGGTTAGGAATTAGTTTGTGTTTGTGTCCCTGTTAGCTTTTCTGCTTCTTTCTGACTATTCCTAATCTAATAAAGAAACATAGCTGTCCTACCAACCCCCTCTTTGCCTTTATCCTTCTACCGTCACAGCTACAAGAAGACAACTGCAGTATTAGAAGGGTAAGACAGTAATTCCAACACATTAACAATGGTACACCAATCTAAATGTTCTACTAGGTCATTTAAAACAAAGACCCCTCCTACCTGACCTCACATAATCTCTTTTTTTTTAAATTGTTGTTATCAGGTGATTGTATGTTATGATCCACTCTATCACCTGAAAGCAAAACCTAAACCACTTACTTTCTTACCAGCTGACTTTGCTTCTCCTTTGTGTTGGAACCATTACATGTACCTGGAGAATACAGCTAGCCAAAGCCACAGCTGTTAATGAAGGTTGGTATGAGAAGCTGATGGATCAATCCAAAGCCTTTCCTTCCCGTGGAAGCAACTACCGCAAGAACACAAACTATGAGGAAGACCAAGTGATTGAGTACAGAGATTGAGACCAGAGATGGAGATGATGATATTGCATATATAGGACAGGATGGCAACAGTTCACTGTAAATTTTAAAATGGACTCTTGGGGGACAATGAGGAAGATGAGCTTGAACAGGATGGAAGTTACTCATTTAGAGAACTCATTACTAATTTATGGATTTTCTGCTCTGCCGTCTTTCTTACAAAATTACTGCAGCATATTTAATTATTTCCTAGCATGCTGAGCTCTAGATTTTGGCCAATATGTATCGTGAGAGGGGCATGGTTTCTAAAAATGTAGTTTTTCTAAAGCTTTACATAAATAAAAAGCTTTGGTAGGATTTTAAGCAGCAGTCTAGATGTACGCTGCTTAAGAGATTACATTTCTGTCCGTCATGCAGAGAGAAAATCCTTTCCTAATATGTATGTGTATGCATTGTAACTAATAAAATCATCTATTCAAACTATGCATGCACACACTTACTGAGAACCATGCCAATCACTACCAAAACACACAGAGTTAAATAAGATGGGTGTATTTATCTACATGGTGAATGTCACTGGGAAGGGGTGCCAGTAGTTTACTACTATGGAATTATAGTTGCTCAGCAATTCATAATACTATAGGTATTTTACCCAGATTTTCTTTGTTGATATCATCTGGTGCACCTGTGCTCCTCAAAGCCAACATGTTTTTCCGCATAATCTTGTAGCGTGTTTCCCAGTGAAACTGCATCTATGACATAATCTTAAAGACTGTGACTCTCTTCCAAGTACCTCCGCTGTATTCATAATTTGTATGAAAAATATCAAATATTTTATAAGTCCTCCAATTAATCTTAATTCTGATGGTTGTTAAAGAACGTTTCATCACATGTGCAGACTTTGGATTTACTGCAAAATGAAATATAGTCTATAAGTACACTGGCAAAAAGGACTTATTTTGTCTTTTCCACTACCTTCTTGGGCTATAGGGAACTGAAATAAGCAGAGATCATTTACAACAGAAATTTTCTGTTTATCTTTTAAATGGTTCAGCACTTTCAAACCATGCCAAAGGGAATAAATAGTACTCAGTGGGTAACTTAACTGCAAGGGACACGCAATACATCATACTACAGAAAAGGATGCTTTTTACGGCCCCTTGTTGTGAAAGAACAAATTCTTTGCACAAAACCACCCCAAAAGTACTGTTATTTGTTGTCAGTATGGCCAGGTGGCTAAGAAAGTAGACTGAGTCTTAGAATAGTTCCTTTACCTTTCCAGTAATAAACAGCTCTAGAACTGTTAATCACTTAGATTTAGTTTTACAAAGGAATTAAAATGTGAGAAAGACTAATTTTCATGGAGGAGTTCCTTAGTGGATTTCTTTTCTGTTAGATACTCTTGAAGACCTTGGAATTCTTTTTTATGTAAGTTTGAAGGAGTTTTGTGGACTCCACTTTGGATTTTAATCTCTTAATTATTGCACTTTCGGTAAGAAAGAGGAATTCAAAATCATGTGACAGATTAAAAAGGGCAAAATAAGGACCTGTATTTATCAAAAGCAATATAGTACAAGGTACTTTGGAAAGCACATCTGATCTGTCACTTCAACTCTAGTTCTTATCTGGAGGAGCTCTCCAGGAAAAACAGCAGAAGAAACAAATGTAATGAAAAATAAATTCAAAAAAAGGTGTTACTGGAAAAGACTATTTGTGATATCCTGCTCCCCTACACTTCTTTGGATTAATATTACACTCTGTTACTGTTAATGGTTTATATAACTTCACTCCTATCAAATTTCAAAGGCTTAATCCAAGGTACACCTGAGCAGCCTTAAATCCCTACAAGAAAGGGATGTAGCAAGCATTTTGTTTATGGGCTCTTAGACTGACATCATCATTATTTTATACAAACTTTTGTATATATAGTAACCCTGAATGTTAAAAGAACCCCCAGACACACAAAAAACAAACAAAAAAACTCTCAAAAAAACCCAAATAAGCATTAATTTTAAAACAAAATATGTTTCTTAAAATAATTTGGACTACATTAGTGCAAGTAAGACTGGGACAATCTATATTTCTGATTATGCATCCAAAAAATGAAGAGCTCTGAATTCTTCCCAAATGCCAGTTCTTTTCAGAGGTTCTTTCATTTGGTTTGGACATAACATTTCAACCATTTGAATTTGTCAGCTGCACTAGAGAAGCAGGACTAGTATCTTTTTTTTCCCAGAAAGCGGGAGGAAAGTGCTTTTGGCAGGATTCACATGACAGCTCAGATGAGAAGCCTGATTCTAAAAGGCAGCAGGAAGATTGCATGATCTTATGCTGTATGGGTAGAATGAAAATGTCCATGTTTTACAAGATGGCAGATAATTGCCTTGAAGGGGTCTTCTTGAGAGAGCAACAACTAACTGATGGAAAATGTGAGAAGGACATGATATGAGGAACAGAACTGTGAGGAAGATTTTTTTTTTTAAGTGGCATTTTAAAAATATAGTAGTCAAGGATGCCCAGTCTAGAGACCTACAGAGCCATATCAATTTTACAGTGTTTTCAATTAGAACTGCCTGCTGAGAGTAGACAGGAAACCAACAAAAATCATAAACTTTATAAAAGGCCATTTGTCCAAGAGCTACTGATGCAGAGGGAATTGTTCATTAGTCACTGACACCTCTGGAGAAAGTTCATAGGAAACAGTATAACCAAAAAAAACAATAATAAATGAACACAGAGCACAAGGATCTGAAATGCTGCTTTCTGTATTATTGACTTATTGTCTCTATGCATTTTCTTGAAAAAAAAAAAAAAGCTAGAGAAATTCAAAACCACAAGTGTTCAAATCCAAAAATCCTGATCCCACAAAGCCAATGCTGTTTCTCTCTATCCTCCTGCCTTCTCCAGCCACCATCCTGAGAAAGATATCCTGAAGGAAATACATACATTTAAAAATGAAAAACGCTTCACAAGCTTTTCTTCATCGCAAGGTCTTTTTCTCTTTTCTTCTTTCCTCACCCTGTAACCCTTTATTTGCTATTCTTATTTATCCATGGAGTTTCCCAAGCCTTAAGCTCCCAAGCTTCAGTTAGTTGTAATTTTTTTCTCCTAGGCAATTATTTCTCATTACTTTCTCATTAATAATGCTCTTTCACAATGATCTTGTAAATTCACGCCTCCTGCACCTTTTACCACCCACTCACCTCTCATGTAATCCAGTAATCTGATTTCAAAGGGAAATTTCAAGGGCTACCACTGCTCTTTATCCTTTCTCTTTCCAATGGAGTAGATGTATATGGGGAAAATTTTCCTCTTCCGTGACTCTGTTCTGAAGTTTTTCTAGAAAGGAAGTGAAGGAAAGTACATTGTAGGAGTTACCATCTAAGTGCCTTGAGGACCAACCCTCCTTCCCCCACAGGCTAGTCCCTAAATAAGACTACATTTTTGCAGTACATCATGCAATTGCCTCTGGGTCTTGTATGACCATTACATGACTTCTGGCTAAGGACTCAGGCTGGAATTTCAAACCAGAGAGAGCAACGAAAATATAAAAAACTCAACTATCTAAGTTACCATAGAAGTATTTCAAATGGATTTTTGAGACATTTGGTTTTCTCATGACAAATGACAGGTATTTCAAGAGAAATACATGTATGTGGGGAAGGGGGGGAGGGAGAGGTACATTTCTTTCAGCAGAACAGATCTGTGTTATCCATAGATTTTTCATCTACCATCAACATAAAAAAAAACCCACAAATGTGCTTTCAAGCCTGAATTTTAAGGAATAACCAAACATGCAACCTGATGAGGAACAGACAGATGTTCTGAGGGCTCAAAAGGACTTCTGAATGGAAAGACTAAAAATTTTTTTCCAATCTGACTCATTTTTTTTCTACTTAGTAGGTATATGGCAATAACCAAAGATGCTTTAATTAGGAATTAGGGTTTAAAAGCTCATTTCAAGTGCTGAATAAATTTAATACAAAATATCATAATAGCAGTATTACCTTTTCAAGAACATACAGGTGAATACATAAGCTATCACTTCTGCAATCAAACAACAGAAGACTGAAAATTCTGTCTGGACATACATATTTGCAATAAACTAGATAAATTTATAGATATGAAGATCCAAAATGAATAGTAGACATCGTATGCACATGTAACTTCTGCTCTCTTTCTAAATACGTACCTTACGTTCCTACTTTTATTGGTTGTTTCCTACTGCTCAGAAATATTTAGGGAGTTCCCTAATACATGTCTAAAAACCGATGTTAGCAAATCTTCTGAAACTTCATTAACTGTGGACACAACAGCAGATTTTTCCCTAGGAAAGTATAAAACATTGTACAGTAGGCAGTAATTACAACTTTTTTCCATTCTCCCTTTTCAGAATAGGTTTAAGCAGGAGGCAGACCGCCTTAACCAATAAAACTGATGCACTTATTTTTTCTTTGCATGACTTCGTAGATTTATAATATACATTCAGTTGAGTATTAAAAAGGGAAATAAATGTTCTTTTATTGTTCCTCTTTTGTATTATCTATTCAGCACCTAGATCAGGATTTGCCCTTTTCATGAAGACTTCAGGTTCTACATTCTCTAACAACCATTATGTTAAACTGTTCTTCCTCGGTTTTTTTCTTGAGTTCCTCCATCCTTGCTCACTGCATGTGCCATGACCAAAATCACAATCCAGTTATTTTGCTGTATCCTTTCTTCTCTTTCTTAACACTATCTTCAATTCCAAATTTTCTTTTCTGTCCTGGTCCTTATCCAAAAAACTAATTCCCTCACCTATGTTCTCATCATTAAGAAACAAAAATGCCAAATGCATATCTTACTGTATTCATTGATTGCACTGAATTGTGCCTTCCTCTTTCACTTACAAACCTTAGCACTGTGGAAGAAGCAAACCAACTGCGAACTTAAGAACACGTAAAAGATACTAAGCACTTGGCTATTCTGAGCCACAAACAAGAAGCCAAAATTAGTTCCCAACCATTATAGATCAACATAGAGATCATTACCTTCAGTTATGCACTTAATTAAATAATTACTGACATTGTTAGTAATATTTTTAAAGCTCCAGCCCATTTAAAAACCACAAGAGGCCACAAATCTACCCAAATGTTCCTCTGGAAAAGTAGATAACATGAGTTTTCCAACCATCACACTAACGAGTATGACCTTCTGCTTATTAGGGTTTTTATTTTACACCTTTATTCTTCTTTTAGAAAATACAAGCATGTGTGGAAAAAAGGTTATACTTCTATATATAGCATATGCATTACAAAAGACATTTGAAGGCATTCTGATACTTTCTAATTTCATTTCAATCCCAGAAGAAAAGTAGTAGAAAATCTAGATGCTTGGGAAGTATAGTGCTGAGTGTTAAAGAAAAGCCTACAACATAGGTGCTTGAGGATTTCTCTCTCTTAAATCCATGCCTCCAGTTTGGGCACTCTGTTGATAAAAGCATGATTTCTGAAAAATACCAGCCTACACTGAAGAGTCCGCTGCATGTGATGTAAAAAACCAACCATTTCCATGTATACCACCACAATATATTTCATTCGTTCTTGATGTAGCTTCAGTGATGATAGGCAGAGGTTATGTAAAGGTCTACATATAAACAGTCACTAAGAGCGAAATTATGAGAGGAACTTTTTTACCAAAAGAGGCCAGAGCCACAGTAAGATGTTTTAAGATGTAGGTTTGACTCTCCTTTGGCAGTGTCCTGTTTTTGGCTGGGATAGCGTTAATTTTCTTCCTAGTAGCTGGCATAGTGCTGTGTTTTGGATTTAGGATAAGAATAATGTTGATAACGCACTGATGGTTTAGGTGTTGCTAAGTAGTGCTTACACTAGTCAAGGACTTTTCAGCTTCCCGTGCTCTGCCAGGGGCACAAGAAGCTGGGAGGGGGCACAGCCAGGACAGCTGACCCAAACTGGCCACAGGGCTATTCCATACCATATGACGTCACGCTCAGTATAGAAACTGCGGGGAGTTGGCTGGGGGATGGCGACTGCTGCCATGGTTGGTGGGTGGTGAGCAATT
>VZTL01093019.1:0-12938 GCA_013400535.1 Scopus umbretta
AACCCAAACTGTTCCATGATTCTCTGAAAGGTGTTTTCAGTGCTCTGAAATGACAACTGGTGCGTGAGTACAGATATCGTTACGGTTTTGTTTCTGTATGGATACAGTAAATCTCTCTCTTTGCAAGCTGAATTAGCTCCACTTTATTCACTGTTAAGTAGCTGAAAGTTTCTTTATGTAACTCAGTGAGATGCAAGAGCATCTTCCAGAAATGTAGCGAGGCATCACGCAACCCTCTCCCGTTTCAAAGGGAATATACTATTTCGGTGACTATGTTATAAACTACTTGTAATGGCACTTTCAGAGATTTTTTTTTGTGGCTAGATAAGAGGGCCAGACACAGCATGTCACCATGTTCAATGTGCATTAGAAAAGCTTCAAGTCTTCATTTTATGCTTTTGTGATACCTGGAAATAAGTCAGCTGTGAAATGATACACAGCCATGGGGCCAGGAACTCATTCCTACTATTGTCATAGCTCTAGTGTAACTATATATTGATTTTTTATTCTTTTTTTAAGAGAGCTACTGTGTTTTGCTGAAGGCTGTGATGGACATTTCAGCTCTTTTCCCTCATTACATGCCATTGTTCATTGGACTGAAGATGGAAGTGAGGTGTTGTACAATATATTTATTAAATAGCCTGAGATATGTATAGAAAAACTAAGCGGTTACATGTTTTTTACATCAGCCTGGCTGCTGAGGCAGCTGAGCAGGTGACTGTGGGTGGGTTGCTGTCCTTGTTTGCCCTTGTGCTGTGGGAGTTGGTATCAAGTGCTAAAGGAAGAGTGGCAGCCAGGCATGGTGACTCACCAATTCATAACTTCTTCCTCCCTAATGAGACAGAGCCTGTGGTTCAGGGAGTAGTTGGGTGAATTAAATCTCAAGCTTGCTGTGAAACTGCATGGCTATTCTGTGCTCTTTGCACCTGTACTTACATATATACCACCTGAGCAAGGCTGTAAAGCTTAGGCAGCAGTCTTGTCTGGAAGTGACCAGGTAAAACTTGGAATTTGAACTGTGTTTACTTTTGAGTAAACAAAAAACCCCAAAACAATAGTAACAGAATCTCTAATGATAGCAGCGGGGGGTGAAAAAAAAAAAGATAAAAGAAAGGAAAAGGATAGAAAGGGAAGCAGAGCCATTGTGCCCTTATTACCTATAGTGTGGAAAAAAAAAAAAAAAAAAAAGACTTGTTCTTGCTTCCTCAGCCAGAATCTCCTCCTTTCATGGCTCCTGTCTGTAATCTTGTCATTGTGTGGCCAGTCTCCACTGTGCATGTATTCCTGTGCATTCTGTTCTGCTGTGTAGTAAGAGAAAAATATTATTATTATATCAGTTCAGCTGTGAACATTTCCTGCTGTATCCTGTAGCATCAGACTATTTGCTGTTAAGCATGCCAAAGGTGTTCCTCCTGTCTTGTCTCCAAAGTGGTCTGACAATACTATTTCATTAGAAGCCAGGCAGTATTTTGGAATGAGTACAGTGCCTAATTAGCCTTTTGCTTTAAGCCTAGAAAATCTGACTCTGACTTATGAACAAGTGTTTGCTATGTTACCTGCAGAGCGTGGAGACTGAGGCAGTGGGGAGTCACCCGCAGTTATCCCAGGCTGGCACAGTATTTGATAGTGTTACTGATGTGAAACCTTTCGTGTGAGGAGCAAACAGCAGGGACTTTGTGGTGCTTCAGAGCAGCGGGTCACTGTGCAGGTGTAGGGGCTGTGCCGGAAGGAATAGGAAGATGGCCATGGGTTGCACGCTGGTTCCTGTGGCTCGCATGCCTATTTGTGCACCAGGTTTATACCTCTGTGTGCAATTCCAATAGCTTCTATTTCCTGTCCGTGTGAGCATGCCTGGCCCCAAGCTGCATTGCTGTTCCTTGTCTGTCTTAGCAGGACATCTTTCTTTTCTGCTGAGCAGGATGAGAATGGAGACGGAGCCAGGGAGCTGAAGAACATGAAGTCAGATCGCATGAAAGTGCTACAGATGGATGTGTGTAGTGACCAGGAGGTGGCTCAGGCTGTGGATTTTGTGAAGAGGACCCTGAAGGAGCCAGAGGAAGGTATGTGGGGATCTTTGTATTTCCAGCACAGCTGGCTTTTTGTGGTGCTCACAGAATCCTTCCTACAGAGCAGGCCATGGACTGGCCAGGTCATTCCCTCTCTGCACCTCCAAAAGAGGGTTAAGAAGCCTGCAGGCGTGTGATGGTGTGTGGCTGGCAGTCAGGCAGTGCTGTACCTTGGTCAGTGAGGAGAATTGTCTTGCTTCTGATGTGTCGGCCACATGGAAAGAGACCAAGACTGGTTGAAGGATTAGGCTCTAACTCTACGTCCCGTAAAAAGTGATGAGTGGCACCAAGCCCACAAAAGCCTGTGTCTTTCTCCTTGAGTGTCTGTGAAGGGCATAGGATGGCTAGAGCCTGATCCTGTCCTGGTGCTCCTGCTGCAGCCTGGTTCATGCAGACCTTTCTGTAGTGACACTGCTAGTGAAGAGGTGATGGGCCCTGGCTGTTTACTGCGGTCTCCTCTGCTGTGCTGGTACAACCTGTTTGCGTAATTGAATGCTGAGCTGGAGCACAAAACTGACCTGCCCCCAAACCTGGATTATTCTTCAGACAGGACAATCCACACTTTCAGTTTGCCATGCAACGTTCCAGAGGTGATGTGAGGCAGGATCCAGGATGGGCTTGGCATAGACCCCCCTTAATCCACATGCCGCCTTAAGCACAAGTCCAATTTGTGGGCGCAAACAGCATGTGAAAGAAGATAGGAGTCCCTTTTGCATGCTTCTTTCCTTCTTGGAAGTGGTTTGGCAGTGGGATGTGAGCTTGCAGTCAGAGCCCGGTGTGACACCGCCTAACCTCTTAGTGAGGTTGTGAGGCTTCTTGCCCTGCATAGGTTTCTCTGCAGCCTCCGTGCAAGTAGCAAGCTGGACAGCAGCTGTAGACCCAGGCTGAAGGTGGACTGAAGTCTCACATCTGTGGCTGCAGGACTTGAGGGTCATGTGGCTGGAGGGTGGTTGCTCCTTTGGAAGCTTGGATGAGACTGCCGTGGGCCTGTCTTTGTTCACAGCAAGTATAAAGCTAGTAAATAATAGCTCTAATCTTCATGCAAATTACGTAAGCACACCCTTCCTCCTAAAACAAGCATATGAAATGTAACCAAGTTACGTACACGCTCTGATCCCACATATGTTCTCTCTGCATGATTTTTCTTCCTACACAATCACCCAGCCCTTGTCACACATTTCACAGCTTCTCAAGCTTTTCCTGAAGAGCCCAGCAGCAGCAGTGGTGGCACAGGGCCATTTCCCACTGAGTGAAAGCTTGTAAGGGAGCAGCTCTGTCGCTTCTATAAATGCAGCAGTGTTTGCAAAACCGTGTGTGTCGCAGGGACAGAGGAGTCTTGCATCCTTGATCAGCAAGTTGGACTGGTTCCTCCTGCTCTCGAGAGCCTTATCCTTTAATTGTTTGCTTCAGCACGGTGTGCAAAGCAGCAAAGGCATCTTTTAGACCCATCAGTATGACTGCGGTTTGGGGCTCAATAAATAAGTGCTAGAACATAGAAACTATTGAGACTGAGGTGCCTTGCACAGAGGTGCTTGTTGCACACTGAGCGTGGCCCCAGAGGAGCTAGTGCAGAACAGTTCTTGCGCTGTACATTTATACCTCTTCTCCCTGTGCTGTGTACATAAGGCTAAACTCATTTCGATAGGAGTGCCCCTGTTTGTTTTCAATCTTACGCAGTTCCCACTGTATTGTTGACACTAAAGAAATAATAGTGATAAGGCTTTGCTCAATAAACACACCGCTGCCCAGCAAGCAGCCCTGTGACCAGGTACCTATCATCAGTTTGTTCTGTACGTAACATGACCTGATCGGTGAGCAATGAAATTCCAAGAATAAGATATTGTAAATAATGTTCATGAATGTCCCTGGATCTAATCTCGTAACCCAAGAAATGGGAAATGGTTGTAGAGAATTTAGAACCAGGAATACTCTGCAGAGGTCAGTTTGGGACTGGCAGGTTGAGTCTTTTATGGTCTTTGGTAAATTCCTGCTAAATTTGCTCTGCATAGTTTCTTGTTAGTGGGGAAATCACACCATCAGGTGCCCTGTTTCCATGGTCCTCCTGCTAGCGATTAGAGCCTGCTTTGCAGCAGCACAGGGGACCCCATTCAGACTGAGGTGCTGTGCTGGCTGCCAGGTGACTCTGAATTTCAGCGTTATCTTGACACATTAAAGCTGGCAGCTTCAGGAAGTGCAGCAGCGACAAGCAGGGGATCTTGGGCAGAGCAGGAGTAGAACTACCTGACTGCAGCGTTTGGAAACTTGAAACGGAAGTAAGGGTAGGTGAACAAGATGTTTTCTTGGCTTTTGCTGCAGCCCATGACTTAGCTGTTATCCCAAACAGTCCCTGGGGCTGTTGTGGCCTGGTGGGGATTGGGAAGGGTTTGTTTTGTAGGAGGATAGAGCTGCAGGCCAGTGAACTGGAGCAATATTCACCACTGTCTGTCAGAGACAGGTATGCAGGGCAAAAGGGGTGCTGGGATCGCCATGTAGGGAGCTGGGAGATGCAGGAATGGTGGCAGCTATAACAGGCAAATCCATTCTGGGACAGACCATGAGGAAATGGTTAATGCACTGTTATCACTGGGTAGGACGTGACCTTCTCCGGTCTTCTATACACAGCTGGTCAACAGCCTTCAGGGAAAACGAACTTAGCTGGGAACAGGGCAGGGTTACTAGGGCTGGTGTGAGAGTAGAGAGCCAGTCTAGTGAGGGCATATTGGTGTTTTTAAATGCACCAGGAGGATAAATTCCATTGGTATTTATTGGGCAATGGTGGAATATTGCAATTTTCTTAGAGGGCCGTGTTCAGTGCAATACATGGTTACTATCTGACTATGGAAAAAATGTAGGCTGGAAGTTATTAAAAAACCTTCATACATCAGGGCAGGGAAGCTACAGAGCAGAGGCAGGGCAAACAGCCCAAAAATTTTGAGAGAGAGCTTGATAAGTTTTATCAACAGGGTGGCATGACATGAGTGTTTTTGATAGCAATGTCAGAGCTCCTTGGACGTGAAGACTCCTTCTTAGCCCTGTGTGTGTTCTTGGTGGTAAGAGGAAAGTCAGGGAGTAGAAAGGGGCCCCAACTCCAGCTGGGTACTTACACAGTGAAAAATAACCATGGTGTATGGCAGGACATCTAATGAGAAGCAACTCTGTTATCTTGTTCCAGCACTTCTCTTTGCTCCTCCTGCAGTTTATGGCTGCATAGTCCTGTGCTTCAACAAATTCACAAAGTATGGACTCAGTCCTACAAATGTTTGCCACTGGGACTTCTGCAGTAATCGCTTCGAAGGGTCAAGTCCTCAGTGACCTGCTAAGTCGTGGACATGTAAGGGACTCAGTGCAGAAGCTCTTGGTAAGCGCAGTCAATTTAATTTTGACAGGACTGCGTACACAAAAGACATTAATTTTAAAATTACAGTAGTTTTAAGGGTTGGTTGTAAGTTTGCCATCTTCTGCTATAGGTAGGATTGAGGGAAACCGCATACCTGAACTAAAAGTTCAGGTAGTTAACAGGGCCATCAACCTGCAGATCAATACCATGCATTCTCCAAAACAGTCAGAGTTGTGAAGCGGTTTTAGAAATCCAAGATACTTGTTTCCTTCCTTTTTTTTTTTTTTTTTTTTAAAGTTGAGGGAAAGTCCAGCTGCCTCCAAATTGCAAAAGCCATGATAAAGTCACTGAGTGAAGACCAACAGGAAGCACAAAGAGGGTCAGCCAGATCCAGCTGTACAAAGCCCCAGGACAGCATTTGACCTTAGAGGAGACATTCAGGGAGGCAATGCTTGTGTGACCCCATCACTCTCCCTGGTGCTCCGAACAAGACCCACTGGCTTCGCTTCTGATATACCAGAATCTCCTTGCTGGGCTTTTCTCTTCAACTTTTTTTTTCCTACAAAAGTGCCCAGTACTTTGTCAAGGGGTTGGGTTACTTTGAACAGCAAGGAAAGCTGCTTCTCCGCAGTGCTCTTCCTCATTCCACTCTTAAACCACGTGTTTGTCGGCAGGTCTCTGGGGCCTGGTGAATAACGCTGGCGTCTCGACCTTCGGAGAGGTGGAATTTGCCAGTTTAGACAACTACAAGAAGGTGGCAGAGATCAACCTGTGGGGCACCGTGAGGGTGACAAAGGCTTTTCTGCCCCTCATTCGCAGAGCTAAAGGTACATGCTGGGTAATGTGGCAAGACTCAGAGAGCGCTTTTGCAGCACAGCAAAGAGATGTGGCTAAAAATCATGACTCAGACTCTGCTCTGAGGGATGCCTGTGCAGTCCAAGGAGGGTGTCTGAGGCATGCAGGCAAACTAGACAGCAGGGTTCAAAGTGCTGTGTAAGCATTTGGTAGTATGGGCCACTCTGGGGGCAGTCCAGGAACCTACACAGCAGGTGCTATCTTAAACATTCTGGGATAGCAGAAACCTTCATGCAGTGCTGGCAGATATGACACAGGACTCCAGGCCACCTTTAGAAAAAGTACCTGTAGGCCAGACAAGATACTTCTGGCCTCCAAAGTCCACCAAGTGCTTATGTTTGGATAACTGAATCTTCACCCTTCATGTTATTCAATTTGCAGATGATTGCAGAATGGTCGTGGTAGAATAAATGAGGGTGAATAACAGCCATTTTAGATACCTTATAAGACAACAATATTATCAAAAATCTTTGTTTTATTAAAAGAAAAAAAGATATGTATGGGCAGAACTCTGAAAAGATTCTTTATTTAGCATGTGTGGGAGAACGCTGGCGCAGCTGGGTGTTCTGTGAGGACAGAAAGGGGTTGTATTGAGAAGATTGCTCAGATACCATTTCCAGAAAGTAAGTACTCACTAAACAAGCCCCATCTCACTGCAAAAGGTAGCTTATCCATCAGGTCAGCAGGTGGTTCTCACAGTCCATCCAAGCTGCATTTAGGTCTGGAATGAGAAAGCAGAGCTACCCACCTGTTTCTCAGCTAAAATTTCAAGCTGTGGAAGGGTGTCATGCTCCACAGCTGTGAAAATCCTTTCTGTAAAGATGGCTGGTGAGATTTCAAGGGCCTGTTTGTAAGTGCATCTGAAACCGTAATTGCACACGTCTTGGGGAAGGACAGAGCCACCCACTGAGGAGTGACCACTGCTGCCACTGCCCCTAGGCAGTGCATGATCTAACACAAGCTGCCAGAGCTCCGCAATTGGGCTGGCATGGGCTGCTGCTGGGAGTTAGGACAATTGCTCTTCACTGCCCCATACACAGCAGCATGTCAAGTCTCCTCTCTGTTTGTCCCAGGCATGTAGCACTCTAGGCACTCCTGGCTGGCCAGCTGGGTGAGTGGGCTGTGCTGCTCATGCTGCAGGTTCAGAGAAACCTCTACTGGTTCTCTGCCATCCAGCTCGGGTCTAGAAGCATGTAGCTGCATTAGGCAGAGTGGCTGCAGATGAGCTGTCATGCTTACAGAAAGAACCAGAACGCTTATGTGCCATCATGCTGTGTTGTGTGCTTTCCAGTTCATAACCCTGCTAGCTGAGAGCTTGAATCCTTCGCTAGCAAGACGCAAGAGCGGGGCACAGTGATGTCAGAGCACACAGCCAGTAGCCTCAAAAGATACGAGTACAGCCATATTTAGAAATTAGGAGGGAAATGTCTTGTATGCTTTGTAAATCCTTTTTAATACAGAGGCAGGCATGTGTACCGTCCCTGGAGGAGGTTAGAGCAGGGGCTAGCCTTGCTTGAGTCAGGAGAGAGAGGCTCTTTGACAGCAGACTTGAACACCTCTTCAAGATTCAGATTTTACAAATCAACGTCATCCAACAAAGCACCTTTTTACTGCGATGTTCTGGCTGCTGCTGCTTCTGCAGCCCGTTATCCCTCCCTGCTCTTTTCTCTCTAGGCCGTGTGGTGAATATCACAAGCATGTTGGGACGGATGGTGAGTCCATCTCGCTCCTGCTATTGCATTTCAAAGTTTGGCGTGGCAGCCTTCTCTGACTGCCTCCGGCAGGAGATGTACCGCTGGGGTGTCAGAGTCATCCTCATTGAACCCAGTAACTTCGTGGCAGCGACAGGCATCCTGACGGCAGACGGCATCGACAAGCAGGCTGAGGCGCTGTGGAGTGGAGCCAGTGACACTGTGCGGGAGGACTATGGGAGGGAGTATTTCACTCGCCAAGTGGCCCTGATGAAGTCCTTTGTTAACAGTGGCCTGAAGGACATGTCTCTGGTCTTGAATGACATCACCGATGCGCTCACTTCCTCACACCCAAATAACCGTTACAATCCCATGGAGACCTACTGGAGGGTGAGGCTGCAGGTCATGACTCACCTGCCCACTGCCATTGCCGACTGGCTTTACATCCCTGGTGCCACCCTGTAAATGGCTGTCCTTCAGGCATCCTTCCAGTGCTCGTACTTACGCACAGGTTAGAGCTGACCTAGTCAGGGCTGTCTGCGCCCATTGCTGATGCATCTGCCCTGTAGATGCGTGTGCTTTCACTTTGGGTTATGGTTCAAGTCTTGTATTGTGGGATGCTGAGAACAGCATGACTTTTGGGTTTTTTTTCCTAATTCTTGCTCTTTGTATTCTCTGCTGTCCTGATTAAAGTTGCAAGGTGTTTTCCTTTTAACTGTGGGGGAGGCAGAGGAAGGTTAACATAATGGGTCAAATATGTAGCTAGTGTTAATTAGGTCAGCAGAGTTCCCCCAGTGATAAATTTGGCTCATTAATAGGCTCTTGCTTTGCCTTGCAGGGACAGGCTGCTAATAGCAGAGGAAAGCTGTTGCTATGAGATGTCTCAAAGAGAGAAACTAAAATGGGAAACCAAAGCAGAGTTTTCTATTTGATTGAAAATGGGTCAGTTACAGCCTTCCATTGTTTTCATGATACTGCTAGGAAGCCGTGCTGTGCTGTGACTGTTTGCTCTTTCCAGGAAAACAGCAACACTGCCTCTAAACAGCCTCATTACCTAGCTCAGGGCAGGGGGTGGTCAGATCCCTGCAAAGAGGCCTTCTTCCCTTCCAGCACCGTCGCCAGGCTGCAGACAGGCTGGGCAGGGAAAAGCCCTTCTAATAATGAGCGAGGTCTGAGCCATCCCTGAGTCAGTGCCTGTGGATGCTGGGACTTGCAGCCTCTTTCCACCTGTTACTGATGAGGTTTTCAGGACAGGCTTGAATCTGACGTAGCAAACAAATTTGGCTCCTCTTACCATAGGTCCCAGTGCCCGATCTACTCGGGCAGTGGTACAGACACTGTCCAGCCATGTCCCCTGCTTCGCCCATGTCACTGCCCCATGCTAGACTCCCGCTTGCTGGTGAGGGAGCTGCTCTTGCTTTCCCAAATAAGTTTTTTTATTTCATCTCCTCTGCACTTGATCAGTGACAGGGGCACCGTGCAACCAGTGTGGCCTGACTATGAGCTCTGGAAGGGTGCTTTAAGTGACACGTTTCCTTTTTTTGATATTGCACAATGAAATAGCCATGTCACACGTGATTATCTCCTTGGAGAACTTCCTGATAACTGGTATGAGCTACTTTTGCGCAGTATCCCCAAGGGTGTCTTCTGTTGGCCGTATACAGGGATTTCAATCATTTTTCCAAGTGCTGGGGCTGCTTTGCTTCATGCCCTGTTCCCTCTCTCCCAGTGGTACCACTAGTGGAGCGGCCAGCGGGCTGCGGGCAGTGCTGGCCGGGACCCTACCCTCTCACTCTAGGGACCAGCTTTCCTTTCTACTCCTAAACTGTGTTCTGTTTTGTACTATGGGAGATTAAGTGACTATGGAAAGAGCTTGCTGTTTGCTCTTTCCTCATCTGCCTCTGCTAGCTCTGACTTGGAAACGGTGCCATAAACTTTTTATATGCTGCTGGCTGTAAATGCTTGGAATCTGCATGCAGCTGTGAATGCTGTGATGCCCTAGAGGAAAGTAGGCTTCCCTTGGAGATGCTGTGGAGGTAGCTTGTATTACAAGTAACAACTGCTGGAAATGCTGGCTGTGCAGTTCTTTTCTGTTCCAGATCATCAGCACATAGAGATTGCCTGGGATCCAGGACTGAGAACGATCCCACTGAACTGCAACTTAAGCAGTGTTGTAATCATGTCTGCACCCTGCACTGTGAAATGTGAGTAACGTTAAGTAGCACTGATTTGCACAGAGAGAAAAATAAACTCTGAGATTTGTAAAGCACGTCTGTGTCTCCACTGCTCATTTCTACATTGTTTGTGTGTCGCCCTTTGCATTTGAGGTTGGGATTTAATTGGGCTTAGTCTTTAAGGAGGTGGTGGTGGTTCAGCAGGTAGTGGGACTGTGGAGGCTCGATGAAAACTGCCTGGAGCAGAACAGGCAGTGCGACCATTTCATTAGCAGAAGGCACTAGAGAGGCCTCTCTGCAAACACACACACCGTCAGTGTTTGTATTTTTTGTGGTTTCCCTCAACTGAAAGTGTTGCTGCACAGTATTCATTGCCTCAGCACTCTGCGTGTAACTAATCCAAATGCTACAGCTGCATGGCAATAAGGATTAGCTCTTCTTACAGACAGAACGGAGACTTGGAAGCCAAGAAGCGTCCGAGGCCATGCAAGGACCTCGTGGCCGAGTCAAGGTTAGGATTTCACAGCATGTGAGCCCCAGTCCCTTCCTCTGCCCCCTGAGAAGGGCGCAGGTGAGCTGTCAGTGCCTGATGGGGTTTCTGCCTGGGTGGGGAGCTCTGGGTAGTTGTCTAGGGGCAAGAGGAGCAGAGTGCTGGTGCGGGAAGAGCAAGTATCGAGTGTTTCTATATGGTGCAGATGATTGTGTGAACTCTGAGCCAGCGGAGCAAAGCCAAGATGACTGAGCAGGTCCCTTCCCGTCTTGAGCTTCCAGCAGCTGTTCAGTGTCCAGTGAAAACTTGGTTCTGAAATCTGTTCCTTGAGGCAGCCAGACTCTTGTTTCGCACTGTAGTGCTGCATTAATGCAGGCATTGAGAGCAGATCGTTGTCTTGCTGGTGACTAACAGAGGGAAGAAAACTCAGTTCCATTTGACAGTGACCTTCAAAGCCGAAGGAGACAGAAGGAAGTTCAGTGAAATCCTCTGGAAGTCCATGCTCATTGCTGCTGTGGTGTCCTGTGAGGAGTTAGGCTTCCAAAGGTACCTGGGGCTTTTTTTTTTTTTCAAGGGCCAGCTGCTGAGGCTGTGACAGTGTCCTACCTTTTTCTGCATGTTTCTCACAATGCTTTGGAAGACAGCAGTGACACCGTTTAGCCTTTGTAAAGTGTTCTGTTTTCCCTTTCAGACCACCATGGTTCTCTACGATAACCCTGAGAACCAAGAGGTGGTCCTCTGCATGTCATGTTTGCTCTGGTTCAGCTTAACACAGCAAAGTACCTCCTGGGGTCTCCCAGGCAAGCACTGTGAGCCTGGATACTCCAGATTTCTTGACCAAAAACCAAGTCCCAAACCAGTGGCAAGTCCCAGTGTGTGTCCGAGACCTCATGGCACCAGGAACCACATGGTTCCTGGTTTAGCCCCAAGATTAAACCTCCACTAGCAGCAACAGGAGAGTTTAGAAGACAAAAAGTTTATTGTGGGTGAAGTGAATAAAGATCATCTCTCAAAGCCAAGAGAAACCAGAAGTCTCTTCTGAGTGGCAAGAGCTGCAGAGGAAGTGGTTCATTTCAAGCAGAGGCGAGAAGCAGCAAGTTGCCATGGAGATCCCTCATTGATAGTCCTGTATGCAATTTAGCTGTACAATGAGCTACACAGAGGATGGGAACGTATGCTTCTTCCTCTGGTCTAGAAAAGTCTTTACCGCTGTCACAAGTGGCTGACATCCTAGGTTTGCTCTTCTGATGTGGCTGAAGATCTCAAACAGTTGCAGAGCAGGCCAGGAGGCGCGCTGTGCCAAATGTGAGCTGTGTAGCATTACTGGGAACTATGCTCGACAGTCTGCTGGGCTGACAGGCAAGACCCAGCGTTTGGAGGAATTTTTGTAGGCAGTGGGATGTGATTTCTCTTAGATAATGTTGACCATCGGGATATTTCTGTGTGCCACTTTCCTCCCAAGTGGTGGCCCTGTAGGTGCTGTCTGGTTCCTGAGCACTGGCAAAAAAAAGCACAAGGGATGCCAGAGTGTTAGCAAAGCAACTGCTCTCCTCTGCCTAGCAGGCCCAGCTAATGGATATCCCTTTTTCTGGCCAGATGATGCATACGATTGACTCATGTTGGCACTGTCTGCTATGTGACCTGTTACTTTGACACCTGGGATGGAGTTGATAGGAGAAAGTTTAGGATTTGAGAAGCACTTCTTGCATTTCTGGCTTTGAATCTGCAGCTGAGGAACTGTGCACTACCAGAAATGTTATCCTTTGATGCCAGTGATGGCAGTGCTCTCACAGGCAGCAACAGCCCAGAAAACAGGATGGGAGATTCCTCAGGGCAGCTCTCCTCTGCCCTAGGTCAGGGCTTTACCTCTGCTTTCCCTGCTCCCAAAGGCCTCTGCGTGGATACTCGGTGCCTCTTGGGTGGGCTGCCTCCCCTGGGGCTTCTTGTCTTCTTTAAGAAGAAATCAAAGAAAAACGTCAATCAGCATTATTACTGGAAAAAATTAAGTGTTAAACATGTCAAATGGAGATTGGGAAGCTGTGCTAAAGATCTCTACAACTGCCATGCCAGGTCAGAAAGGCTGCTGAGGTCCTCCCTTGCACAGAGAGATGTTGGCCCAGCCACGCTGCTGGCAGCCAGGGCAGTGCACGGGAGCAGAACGCCTTCGCAGGCTTGCTGCTTCTGCAGGGAGCTCTGCTCGTCAGCACCCAGCTCTGCAACAGTGCCACCCAGCGCACCCTGAAACAGGAGCCTTGCTCAGCTTTTAGAAACTGTAAGACCTAGGAAACCCAGGATGGGTTTATCTTTCTAGCTTGGAGCCCCCCC
>VZTL01093086.1:0-14243 GCA_013400535.1 Scopus umbretta
ACTTGAACTACAAACAAAGAGATTCTTTAATCCCTCCTATTTTTGTTGTGGTCCCCTGGAGCTGGCACGACGACTGCCAAACGCAACTGAGCTCCAAGGTTAGACTGTCATTTCCATCGTGGGTTGGCCAGTCATTGGGACGACAGTAATTCTGTGAGCCCCCAATGAAGGTTGTTTGGACCAGGTTGTGGACTAGGATACATGGTTGAGGATATTTCACTATTGGACCTTTGAAGTGTGTTTAGCAAGGAGAATGTTCTGATCTTCCATAATTAAATTCTGTATGTATGGCAGCCAAACAACAACAACAACAAAAAAATCCAGGTCTATATTCACTGTTTGTAAAATAAAACTCTCTGAAGGGTCTCTCAGCAAAAGGGCTGTGAGTCAAATGGAAGGTTTTATGTTAGTACAGGAAAAATTAAACATCATCATCTGTCTTATTGTAAAGAAGCAGAAGGATGTTAAAAGCTATGTTACACTGGCTCACATTTTTTCTACATAAATGAATTTTTTGGGCATTGTACATGCTTACAGTAAAACAGTTAAATAGGAAATAGTGAAATCCACTATGATTCTTACATAACTTTATCTTTCATAACATACTTGTGCAATAGAGAAGTCAGAATGCAATGATCAAACTATGTTTTCTCCATGCTTCAACATTAGTGGCCAACTGGAAAATTGCAGGCTACCTATATTCAGTGAATTGGCTGAGTGAGGAGGTCACCTCCAAGGAAACTAAAATTAGTTTTATGCATTTGGGTAAGTTGACTTTTGCCAGGAAGAAACATAAAGAGGACAGAAATAAATCTTGTTTGCCATCATTCATCCTTGGAGATGGTATCAGTCGGCACCGGGGTGCTAACGCTGCTCTGGGACCCAGTCCGCAGCCACCTGACTTGTCCAGGGACTGTCCTCACATAGGAATGCTGACAAGAGGCCTGACGTGTTTCTGGTAAAGACACTGGAGGAGCCTCCAGAGCAGCAAAGGGAAATGCCTGAGTGCTGGAAAAAAACCTTTTGTAGGAAGATCTTGTAGGAAGCACTGACCACTTCTGACAAGGGCTCTGCCATTGCAGATACCCTCTCTGCCTGTAGCTCTTATAACTGTAGCATAACAACTTACTTGAAGAACTTTGCCTGAAATGGACAGTTATCACTCTGCTAGTGCAGGGTGTTGCCTCTTCTCTTCCCAGTAAAAATGATGAGCCTTGGATGGGTTCTGTTCTGGGAACAGGCTACAGGTGCTCTCGTTAGTCAGCAAATACCAGAGCCCCGGGGCAGGGAGTCAGCAACAGGGAACGGGGATGGGGACACACGTCCAACACCTGTTGATAATCCAGTTATTAAAAATCAATGTTGATGTGATGAACTTCTAACCAAAAACCTGTTATGTCAGAAGGGGACTCCTAATGCTCAGCTCCTAAGGCCATGGGTGTAAGTGGGATAAGGCTGGGGACATCGCAGCTGGGTGGAAAGAAGAGCTGAGCTGTCCAGATAGTTCTTCAACTGCACAAGGCCTTCCTTGGTGGCTTTGAGCCCTCTTCTTTTGAAACCCGTGTCTGACTATGTTACTATATTATGACTAGGCTTACTATTGTTCCTGGATTTGCTCAGTTTTTTGGTGAAAATGTCATTAATTACTAATTTAGTTCAGTAGAATAAGAAAGAGTCCAACTGTGTATGAACAGTGCATTTAGTGGTTTCAATCCTTAGCTTATACTTGCTATTTCCTGAATCTGATGCCATTGGGAAAAATCGTAGTTTCACAGAGTCAAGCCATTAATTAATCAAGGACCAAACCAGAAGCAGAGCACTGTAGAGAAGCTCCTTAGCTATGAAAAGTCGCTGATAGTAAACCTCTGTGGAAATGGTGCCTGGCTGCAGTTGGGGAACTTGCCTTCCAGTTAGGCATTCCCCTGGCTGCAAATGCAGTGCTGCTGCTTTTGCCCTGCGCAAAGACGAGGCACAGCCACCGAATGAGTCACGGATCTGCGCTCATGTCTGACACATGAAACTCTGGAACAGGACAGAGGCAGCACCTTTGTGGTGTGGGAATGCAAGACAAAAAAAAACAAAACGGGTCTTATGCTCAGCGCAGCCCAAGACTTGAAGGTCTCTTTAGCGACCTTTGGCTTTGCTGCTTTTGACTCTACCCAGCCAGCTCCACCCCTCCCACATTCTTCCTTCTGGTGGTTTTCATGGCTAACCCTCAGCATCCATACAAGTGCTTCCCTGGTCTCCTTGGGTGGCTGTGACCCATGCTAGCCCACAGAAAAGCAAAGTAGCTGCAGGCTTAGGAAGCAGCAAACAAACAGAAAGATCTCTCGTTGCTGTTTCTCTCCCTTGAACTGCAGCTTCTTTAACCACACGTTGCAAAACAGATTGTGGAGCGGGGTCGTTTTGCCTGTGAGTAGGGCTGTGGTCCTGGAGCTCAGAGAAGCAGAGCTGCTTCTCTTGGAAGGTGTTTCTGGCATAGAGCATGTGACATCTATCACGTAACGCCATGACAAAATGGCATTTCTAACACAGAGCTGAAACAATTTGTGAAGTGAAATTAATCATACGTATATGTCATGGCTATTGATTTAAATGTGCATTAGAAGGTATGCATAGCAACAGTCTATCTCTAAAGACATTGGTTCTTTACTGCAAAAGAATGAAAGTGAAAGTATCCTGAAAAACAATAAAACCAATAAAACAAAGAGTACTGTAGCTCTGGCTGTGCGAAAATACAAAAATTTCTCATTGGATGCAAGAAGTGGTATGGGGAATGGGAATGGGATTACTTTAGTGCTTTGTTCATCTTCGACTTCAGTTGTACGTTCCATGTCTGATTTTGCACCTGATTTTGAAAACCTTGAGTTCCCCTTTTAGCTGTCAAACAGGAATGAACACAGAATCAGCCATGGAGAAGTGTGGGATTAAACAAATGCAAAGTCCTAATCCAGCTCTCTTTCAAGGCAATTGAATTATTCTGCTTGATTTTAGTAAGAATTGAAATAAACTATAATGGAGAGGAGACTTAGCTTACAGGAGCAAAATTAGCATTCAAGGAGGTGGACAAAGATGTCCTATGGCATATTTAAAACACCAGCAGGATAGTTTTCTACTGGATTTATTGAAAGATATGTGCCCAAATATCCCCAAATGCCTAGATAGGCTTAAAACTCTGTCTTCATTTTTTTCAGTAAATCATTGTGTAAATTACATATATTGTAACTTCATGACAGTAGCAGTGCCATATTATTAGTAAGCAATGTTACTTAACTTTCGTTAACTAGTAAGAAAGTCACAGAATAAAATATGAACATATGCGATGGGTTTAAAAAAAAGAATGCAAACAATCAGTAAGACCAGAAGCTCTGTGAGTGCCAAATTATTTTTGCAGAAGTATTCTTTTTATCTATGGGTCACAATTTCCAAGAAACGAGTGAAAAATGTAAACAGTTCCAAGCATTTGTCCCTTTGGGCACAGAGTGTATTAAACAACAACAACAACAAATACTTCACGGACAGAAGAGAATTGTTGGCCGGGGCATTTTAGACAGAAGCCAATAATACCTAACTTGGTGAACAAGCAAGAAGAAAAAACTTGCAAATGGTGTTATCACTTGATTCATGGAAGTTCTCCATTCACCCAAGTTTTAAAATGAAGTCTCCGTCAAGTTTAAAGAAACAAACTGGAAACCTTTTTCTGTAGTAGAATTCAAAGCAGGAGATGGTTGTGGTAATTACTGGCAAGCAAGTAGTAAATACTCTCAGAGGTGAAAACCACAGAGCTGGAAATCATGCCTCTGCTAAGCTGGGTCAGATTCTGTGCTTGATTACACTGCATGAATAAATTATTGGAAGACACATTTCAAGCTCTTTTTTCAGACGTGAAAAAATAATCCAAATTCTTACTTTTGCAAAGCAGAGCAGAAATATGCAGAAAAGCATGGCATCGTTAGTTTGCTGCATTATTGGTTTAGAGGTGCCCTTTTGAGTAATACAGGTACAAATATCCCATGGCTCCCAGGCTAGACTGTAAAGTTTGTAAGATTGTATAAGTTATTTAAGCATCTAAATCCATTTTGTTTCCTGTGTCAGCTCTTTGATGTTGGTTTCACCCCACAATAAAAAGTTACTCGGTATGTCAAAGATAGGCTGAGAATCCATGCCGATAGGGTGAACAAAAATTGGCAGCACCCAGTCTTTTGTTGATATGAACATTAAATAATGGCATTAGGACTGTTTCATCCAAAACAAGAAGCACATTGGAATGCCGTAAAAATTGCTAAAGTTGCTTTTTCTTTAAAATCTCCTGGAACCCAGCTGAGCAAAATACTGTAACTTGGAGCTGCCGGCTGGCAATAGTAATGCTTCGTGTTTCACCTCAAGTCTTCATCTGCCCAACTCCTGCTCCAACTGCACACAAAAATAGCTATGGCAGTGCCACAGGAAGGATCAAAGTCCGAGGAAAATTCTTTGAGTTGTACCTGGTATAGACCAAGACCATCAGAAAACACAAATTTCAGACAGTGTTGAGTGCAAAACCAGAAAGTGGCCAAGGCTTTTCTGTCTGCTGCAACCCTTGAAATTTCCCCAACAAAATACAGATTGCTGGGCAGTCTGGAGTCGTGTTGTAAAAATGTCCCTTGCCTTCTTTGGATGCTTTTTCAGTTTTCCTCCACATCTTACAGTCAATCCATCAGCTCTCTGGAAAGACCAGTTTTCAGCATACTTCCATAGTTTGAGACGTTACATTGTATTGCTTTTCTTTATCGTGCACAATATGTGTGGTTTTTGTATGTGTCTGATTATTATTGTAACCTGCTGAAATCAAAAAAGGAAGTGTTCCCCTTGTTTCACTAAGGCCAGGATGCCATACATCATCTTCCAGTGTGATACTGTTTTCTCCCTCTATGGTCTTCCCTCTAAATCAGAGTCTTTGGGAACAGAAGAGGCACTTCCCTTGGCATATCCCCTGGGAAACAGCTCCCCAGCATTTTGCAATGACTTCTAACACAAACATCAAGACAGCATCACCATATGATTCTTCTTGGGCTTTGCAAACTATTAAAAAATTATTTTCTACTTAGGAAAGGCTTTTCTGCAGGCTTTTCTTCTGCAGGACTAGATCGATCATTAAACTTTCTCACAAGTTCACGTGTATGCTTGTCTTTTGTCATGTCTCTCAGCCTGTCTCTGAAAAGCCTCCTAAAAACATCAGCACCGTCTCAATGTCCTCTGAACAACCCACATCTATGCTACAGCCACACTTACTCTTTGGCTGAAAAACATCCATAAACTTATATTTTAGCATCCAGTTACTTCTTGCTGATGGAGCAACGAGTGTGCTTTTGTAACACAAATCCTTGTCCTGACCAGGGGGTATTTTACCTCCCCGTTGGTTTCATTTGAATCTAGCAGTTAGATTTAACATTCTAGTAACCACATCAGCAACACACAACCTGGTTGGGTTACTGACTGCGGCATACATGTTACTTTTTACACTGCATCCTAACAAGTCACATTTACAAACCACTTCTCTGAAAAACATGGTAAGAAAGAGTCATAAGCGAAGGAGAAGAGTAGGAGTAATTCCGCATTCAGATCTAAATTTGTATCAAGTGTGGGATGAAGTTTAAAATAAGAAAAGATAATAGTTGGGGTTCTGTTGTTTCTTTCCACGTCTTTGAAAAGTCGTTTTGATCATACTCTTTACCTCTTTAAAAATGTAAATTCAAGCGATGGACCTTTGCGAAAGTGTTTCATGAGTTAAAATTAACCTTGAAAGTTAGCAGGAGGTGTTACTTGCTCTGCATTTATTTCTACTTTATTTTTTCGTATCTGCCTAGAAATGGGTAGCATGCAAATGTCTCTTTGTGGTTTAAACAAATAAGCCATGAAGTCTAAAAAAGGAAAGCAGTTACTGCTTTCTGTGTACAACCACTGCTTTCAGATGTCTCTTTTGTATCTGCTAATGCCTGTGACTATGGCTCCATTTTTACTCAAAATATTCTGTGGTGTTGGGGTAGGAGGGATCAAGGGAAGGGATTTTACTAGTTTGGTTTTCTCTTTGAAGGGAAGACCTGCAGCATCCCGCCCCCCGGAAATCAGCAAGAACCTGGGGAATGGCACAAGGATGAACCTTGTCTTTCCCTACAGAACGTGAAAGATTTGTTATTCAAAATGTTGGTTAATCCACGGTAGAACACTGTAAAAGTTCCAAACACAGTGCCCATCCCCAAATGCCTCTGACAACATCCGTGGTCTTACAGATGTCCTTTCTACGGGCTGTTCTCTGCCCTGTTGCTGTGTGCAACACCCAGCCAACAAGGACAACACCTTAAAAGAAATTCTCTCTTCTCAGTCAGGGCCACCCTTTTGGGATATCGTGCAAGAATTATCTCAACCTTCACAGGACAGAATTTCTCTCCTCTATGCAACTCTTGGCTTCAAGTCTGTAGACAGCACTTTGCATTGGTATGTTTTAATGAAAGCCAGAAGAAATCAGTAACTTCATTATATTTTTACTTTTCCTCTTTAGTGTATTAGTTTATTTCTGTCAACTTTGAGCTTTTGGATTTAATTTAGTTTAGATAGTTTTCAGTTACGATATGAGGCACGTGGCTTTAGCAAACTGCGAGCTCTCACCAAGTTAGCTTCGCTGCTCCTGTTAGACATTTTCTTGGTCCTTGCTCTGCTGGAAGGTTTGATGCTTCCAGATGCTTCCAGACTGGTGTTTTTCTCTCATGGTTTATTAGTGAATCATAAAGGTCTTGCTCCACTGTATTCTGATCTATTTTATTTCCTGATGATACATGATGGCCCTCTAGTTTAGCAAAATTGTTTTTACAGAGAATAAATAAAACAGAAAACCAACTGAAGGATCAATGACCATTCTCTTTGTTTAAAATACATATTATCATCTATATTCAGAGTTGTTAGGCATTCTTTGCACTTTTACGGGTCTCCAGAGATTGGGTCAGACATTTATGTAATTAAGAGTTAAGCATTCTGAAGTTCAAACCACTTTGTTCTTCATTTGTGATGAATCTGGTTTCTCACATTGCACTTCAGCCTTTGGTTTACATACTTGCAAAGTGTTTGGTTACTGGTCTGCCTTTCTTCATAATACCGTAAAAAAATAAAATACATGGTAAATTTTGACTTTTTTTAGCGAGGGAGACGAGTTGAAGAAACCCATTGTGCTGAAGCAGCAACACAACACAGTCCTGCAGAAGCAAATGTAATTTGATTAAAAATAAAAGGTAAAGTTTTTGAGACACAAGGTAATTAATTGGACTGCACTCTGGCTTCTTCTAGAAGAGCCCACCCCTTCCAGCTCGAAGTTTCTAATTACTGACACAGCTGATAGTGAGCTGACCACTGCTGCAGGCATGTGAAGACTGAAAGTGTAACGGAGGTCTAGAGCTTGAACAAAATCTTCCCTGTCACTTAAGAAAATAATAGTGAGAAACCCTGCAAAGAGCTCTCTGAAACTTATGGATTATGAATACACAGAAGAAAGAACAGTTCACAGCATTCCTACAGTCCCTTAGCCTCAAGTGGATTTACAAAGTGTGTCTGATGATATTGTGGTTGGGGGTTGTGTGTTATTCAAGGGAGCTGTGCAGAACCCCCCCCCTCAGCTAGCATCTCCCGTGGAAGGGGCGAGCGTCTGCGCTGAGCTTGTCTGGCTGAGCATCTTCTAGGTAGCCGCGAAACGTACTGCCTTGTTGTCCAGACTTAAATTCTTTTTCATAACTATAGGTAAAAAATAAGTGTGTGATTCAGAGTTTGGCTTCAGCTGACCCATGGGTTGAGCTGCTGTTGTTTGTTGTTGTAATTTCTATAGTTACACTGGAAGCACTCTGGGCATTTAGGTATTTTGGCTGGCGAAAGCCAGAAATAGCTGGTTGGAATAAAAGTGTTAATAGTCTGATGGCTGTGTGTGAGTCATAGCCACAGTGGCCTTTGAGACAAAAGAGAGATTGCTCTGAGCACAGCAGTGGAGAAAGCCCTTCCTCTGTGCAGCCTTACACGTTCATTGCAGGTCAAATTTAAACTTCCTTACTCAGAGCAAAACAGCTCTTCTATTTATACAGTCTGAGCTCCCATACTCCAAGATCCCTGTATCACAGAATCATAGAATCATTTAGGTTGGAAAAGACCTTTAAGATCATTGAGTCCAATCGTTAACCTAACCTAACGCTGCCAAGTGCAGCACTAAACCGTGTCCCTAAGCACCACATCCACTTGTCTTTTAAATACCTCCAGGGATGGTGACTCAACCACTTCCAGAGAAATACTTAAGGGACCATTGCAAGGCTTGCAGAAGCAAACCCTGCCTCCTCGCTTTTGCTGCTGAACCCTGGGAGGACTTCTTCCCAGGCAGCTCCCGGACAGGGAGAGGTTAACCGTGCCTGCTGGTTTTGCATGGCCCGCTTGCAAATCAAAATTAGTGGGCATCCAATGTTCAACACCCGAGAAGATTTCCGTGTACCTTTCATGCACACGCTCACGTATGGTGCTTACTTGCCTCTCTGTGGTGCATGGCTTTTGCATTAGAAGAGGAAGTGCCCTCTCGGTTTCATACTATACAATGTGTATGTTTCAAATACATGCTGTGAAATAGCATTTTTCAGAAAGAAAACCTTCACTTGGCTTTGAAGTGAGAAGATAGTGAAATAGGAGCACATCACTTAGTTGGGAGTCAAGAGTCTCTCTTCATCTTGCCAGGCACTGCTCAGACTTTGGGCAGTGGAAACAGTGGGGAAAACTTGGGACTATAGCCCAGAAAATGCGGGCTCAATTCCTTAAAGTATTTTAGTTTAAATGAGGGCAAAGACTGTTCCTGAGCTTGCATGTGCTCAAGTACCTTCTGGAACTGGGATCTAAACTTGGAGGGCAAATGATTTGGTTATAAATGATTAGGCTTTTTTGTTCCTCAGGGAACAGCCTGCAACAGAAAAGTTTCTGTCAGGTTGAATTTGGGAGGTTAAACACTGCACTTATCCTTTTGGATTTGAGAGACGGGGTCTTTTCTAATTCTGCTAACTATGCTGAAGTCTCAGGATCAAAGTGCTCTAGGGTGTTTGTTTGATTGCTCTGTGCTCAAAAACCCCTTATCTCACATCACTTTTTGTGGGATTCAGTTAGCAAAACCAGTGCCTGTGAACTTCACGCTTCTGCTTACAGCTCCTGACACAATCGTTGCTCTGTAGACAAGAGCAGATCGTGTTGAGTTTCATTGTCAATGTGAAGACACAGTACCAGGGGTTGTGGCATTAGAGCAGCACAGCTTCCTGCTCTGTGGGCAAGCCTGGAACTAGGTCAAACAACAAAAGCAAATAATTGTTGAAGTATTGGGAGATATGTATCTTCGGGAATGGGGCAGGGGGCTCTCAGCTCTGTACCCAACCTGCAGGCCATTTTGTACAAAGACTTCCAGGAACTTCATGAGAATGCACATAGAAATTCAGGATAATCTAACACTTTTGCTGACGTGAAATTTGCCTGTTACCATGAGAGAGCATTTCGATGCAGAAGGACCTCACAGCACCATGGTGTGGGATGCCTGTCTGGGTTTGTGTCGCAGTGTGGCATGCCTATCTGCACTTCTGTCAGAGGCCCAAGAGCTCTGGATGGAAAAATGAACAAACCCTGGGATGCTTCGTGATGAGGAGCAAAACCGTGCAGAAAAAGAGCCGAAGTCTGAAGCAAGTCTGAGTAACAGGCTCTGCTCTGGTGCTTTGTTTTTCTGGTCTAGTAGAGAAACAGGCTAAGTCTACAGGGAGCAGAGCTGCAGTGTTTTGCATCTTTTTCTCGTGTCGTTTATTTTGGGGATTTGTTGCTGGTTTTGGTATGGTAAGACTGCTCTCACACCTACACACTGAATTATGTTATGCCTAGATAGACACCCTCATCGCTGGCCTACTTTACACTTGCTCGCTGAGGTGTGAACTATTACATACATACCATGACCCGGTCTTTTTAATGATAAAGTGATATCAGGCATATTTGCATATTGGTTCTTAAATAAAATTCTAGATGTGTCTGAATTGTGACTGTAGTCACAACTGAGCTGGTGCTCAGGGTCCGCTAACAGTGAGAGCAGGGGGGAAACCCATGCGTATGAGAAGCTCGGAAGAGTCTGTTAACATGCATTATTCTCGTGGTCCTGGTGAAGATGTATGGTGGCTTCTTACTGTACAGCAAGCAAAATTATTGGGTCAAATGGTTGGAATAAAGGTATGGTGAGAAAGACTAGTCAGTCAGCCCTGCGATACCTTTTAAACTGGGGGTGAATAGATGCCCCATGCTGTGATGGTCCGTCACTGCGTTTCTGATGTATGTGATTGAGGGTAGAAAAAGAGCATCGCATGCAACATCGTTCATCACAGGCTGCAAGTTTTTTTTCATCTGGGAGTATTAGTAGTTTTATTTTTATTTTCAACGGCTCCCCTCATGATACTTCCCCAAACTAGTCCAATCACCTTGAGGAATTTTTCCTCTATAGAGCATTAATTTGCAGAGAGCAGTGATATCACCAATTTTTATAATAATTTAAATGAGAAGGTAGAAATCTTTGAATTAAATAATAATTTCTTAATCTCTTTTTTTTTTTCCCACGGGCACTTTTTCATTTATTTCCTTGAAATGCACTTATATTAGTTGCTGTCTAATGATTTCCTGCAAAATGGAGTTTTTAGAATAAATGCGGCTCTTACTTTTGCTAACAGGGATACTCTATATCAGTCCATAAATATCTAGGCATTTGTGTAGCTTAATATACAATTACTCATGTTCTTTGTGTCCTAACTTTGAAATTAAAGAGGTGCTACTGTGGAAAGCTTTCTTTCCCCCAGCAGGGATTATTTTATGTGATTTGAAACAAGCTGCATTTGAATGGAATTGGAATTCAGTAAAAATGCACAAAAGCATTTAAAAACTTTTTAAAAGTATTTAAAATTAGTTAACGATGTGAAATTACCTACAAATAAGCTAGGTGTTTTTTCTGTGTTAAAATTTTCACCCTGTTTTGATTGCAGTTCTTTTTTTTTCTTTTGTAAAAAGATATTCAAATACAAAATTCCAGATTCTTTGACACTACCTATTTAGCAAGCAGTAAGTGAAATACACGTGGGAGTCAGAACTTTAATGCAAACTGCTAAACTGCACAGTCCAGTACCGCTTCCTTCTGCTATTTGAGAGAACTGCTGTGCACTGAAGCTCAAAGGCGTGATGTTACCCCTCTTGCCATATTAGACAATTATAAATCACATACGCTGATACATAGCAACAACACACCCGAATTCCCTTGAAGCTGAAAACCTGTGAATGGTGTCCGTGCATGGAAGCGTTAAGTACGTTGAACTTGTGTGTTAGTGCTCATTTGCAACAGAAGTGTGACTTGGCTTTGGAACAGCTCTGCTTCTGCTGGGCAGGAAGAGACAAATCTTTTCTTTCTTACCGGCTATGAAACACACTCATGATCAGAAACAGCACAGATAACAACCACCGGCTGCAGAGGTGGGGCGAGCTGCTGTCCCAGTCCTGGCCAAGCAGTTCGAAGCAGGGAGGGCTGACGGCAGTAGCAAATACCTGCAGAGAGCTGACCGGGGAGGAGATGGGGCGTATAGCTGGGCTGGCCTGGATGTGGCCTGAGAGTATTCCCCTGTGCCAGGGGTCCCCAGCTGGCACTGCCTGGAGTTTGCTGGACAGAAGAGTACAAAATTGCAGCCAAGGATCCTGCCCACAAGGTGATATATGTTCAGTTGTTCGAAGGAATATCAGTAAAAGGCCAAGATCATTCCTAGTCCAAATTTTAAGAAGGGAGAGTCAGAAGCAGCCAGTCTGCGGGTGAGTCACACAGGAAAACACTAGCACACATGACTTGTACGTAGTGATTTTGCCTACTGATGAGTAAAATACAAGAAACAACTAAAAGCTTGCTTTGAAAAGCCTTTGTTTCAAGTACATGTTTCCTGAATTCTTTGGGAGCTCCCAACAGCTCTGCCGAACGACAAGAGACCATCCGGGTTAGGTCCTACCTTGCCTTTACCAGCAGTGGCACCGTGTGTCAGAGCTGGTGTGTGGAAGGACAGTAATGACAGCTCGAGTGCCAAACAGTTACATAAAAGCTTTATGTAGGGCTTAAGATGGAGCGTGGCCTGGTTGTGCAGGCTGGCACTTACGAACCTGGGAGCAACTGCAGCTCTTGCAAGTGCCGTTGCAAGTTCCAGTGCAGTAGTTGTGATTGTAAACTCCTTGGATCAAAACATGTCTTTTTTGGGTTTAATGTTTTTGTCTGCTGCAACAGGGTCATGGATGGCGGCCATCAATGAGTATTACAATAACATGTCTGCATCTAGCCCTTTTTGTGGATTCCAAGGGATGCATGGATTTGTTGGACTGTAGCTATTAGCTTCTGTCATGGTCGGGAAGAGAGCGGTCCAGTGCCTTTCTCCAGGTGTCCTCTCACCCCAGCCAGTGCCAGAGCCATCAGCCTAGCAAAGGCAATGAGTCCCCTCCTCAGCCAAACGGTTGTGCTGAAAACATCTGACCTGGCAATGTCACTTTTAAAGGCTGCTAAAAGTCAGTTAAAGATGTACCGAAAAAGATGCAGTAGACTGTTCGAGACGCAGGGAAAGCAGAGCAGTCCTCCCTCACCTCAGCCTCGGCGTCTGCCCAGCATCACTGACTGCGCTGGCTGCGTTCGGACCAGAGGAAAGCTGGAGGAGGAGGGGGAGGCTTGCACAGCTATTACTTGCTCTCATCATCCCAAAGGATCAATTTTCAGACCATTACCTACTTTCCCACACATGCAGACACTCATACTTCACTGATCTGGAGAGGATTTATAAGTTAGCATCTGAGGAATAACTATCAATATACAGACACATTTGCTTTAGGGCTTGTTAGTGGTTCTCCCGTAATGGCTAATGCTGAAACCCAGAAGCAGCCCAGGCCCAGTTGTCCTACTGGAGCCAACACACGGTGCTATCAGCTTATTTTTCTCTAAGGCACATGTGATGTCTTTGGGATCTTTTAAATCTGTCTTCAGCTTAGTCACAAAGCAGAGGCTTTCTCCGCTCCTAAGCCAGCTCGACAGACACAGCTATCTAGCGAGCCAGACTAGCCCTCTCCAGCACAATCGCAGGAAGTTATTCCAAGCCTCAGACAAATCCCATTTCTATCTCTGGAAGAGTAAAAGGTCAAAAAACACCAGGCTGTAGCTCTGCCAGCAATAGCAGCCCCAGCCGTCGCAGCGCCACGGCGGGGCTGAGCGGAGGGGAGCGTGAGCCCAGCAGCTGCGTCCCACCACGGCTCTGCCCTCCTGGCAGGCCTGGTGGCTCCTGCCCACACGTCTCCAGGAGGAGGTGGAGGTGCATGGGGCGCCGAAAGGGCTTCGCAGACTGCGTCAGTCCACAAGAAACCCCGGGAGAGGGAAGAAGGAAAGCGTAACTACCAGGCTACCAAAGCAGACTTTCTCTGGGAGTCAGCGGAGCCCTTTGATCCCGCCTACCATATTACTGGTGGCGTTCAGCCATGTCTCCATCCTCTCCCCACAATAAGCAGCTTAATTAGCACAACTCCTGATTAGATCTTGCCCTCTGCTTGCAGTGTGCTAGCAAAACAGGAGGTTTCTAGGGCTCTCTGCAATTCTTTAGCAGCAGCCAGGTGCTCCAGAGCCAGCTCTCCAAGCCGCCCTGGCCTGGCCATGCCCGCCACACAGTGCTTTGGACACTTTGCTGCTGCAGTGGCTGCTCCTGCAATCAAAGCAGGGATGTGAGGCGTAGTCTTTCATCATTCCTCACTGTTCTCATAGGATTTCAGTAACAGCCTCTTCCCTCCTGTTGCTTTGCTGGCTTTTCTGCTTGGCTTTAGCAAAGAAGATGCCTCATAACAATGCATACAACGGCCAGCCCACGGCCTGATGATTCAGAGCACGATGGGGCTACTCCACCCATAGTAAAAACCTGGGTGTGATTTTGAGAAACCCCCGCCTGAGGAGCTGGGAGGACTGCCGTGCCGGCCATGCCTCCCTCATCCTGGGGCAGGGGTTTGCTACCAGCGCTTCTGCCGGTTGTGGTGATGTGAGCCGCTGGGGATGGAGCTGCTCCTCGCTGAGGTTCTTCCCGCTGAGCTGAAGAGCCCAGTCCTTTCTCTGCATGATCCCTGCAGTTTGTTTTTTATTTGTCCTTCTTCCTTCAGCTTTCCTGTTCCTCCCATTCCTGTCCTTCCTA